>APFE030036843.1:54144-140411 GCA_000404065.3 Pinus taeda | reverse complement strand
TTTAATAAGAAACTTCTTTTTACAATATTTATGTACTGGTGCAGTGTTATACCAGTATGCAGGCTTCTACCTGCAGAAGGCTACAACCTTCTCTCATTCTCCAGTTTCTACTAGAAGGGAGCTACAACCCCCTTAGCTCTTGTACTAGCTGATCCGTTTACTAATACGTAGGCGCCGACCTATTGAAGGTTCCAACCTTCACTCGTTTTCCAGCTGCTACTTGAAGGGAGCTCCAACCCCCTGGCTCTTGTACTAGCCGATATGTTTACCAGTACGTAGGCGTCAACCTATAGAAGGCTATGATCTTCTCTCTCTTCCTCCAGGGATCACGTTTCATAAATTTTCATACTGGATACTCCTGAAGCAGAACACCATAATCTGAAGGCCATGTTTCATCCAATTTTGATACTCGACCCATCAACAACATTGAAGCCCAAAATCAATCACCACTGCAATACATCCATCAACTACACCTGCATCATCAATCTTTGAAGCACCCAATACTGAAACCCTGTCAACAAAACATAGTCACCAAAACACAGAGCAGAACATAGAACTCTGCAACAATAACCAGATCCATCTGCAACTTCAAATATCATATCTCATAATGTATACACTACTATGATGAACCAAACCAGTGTATATACGTGCTTTTACCAAAGCCAACCCGCGTACAGATCTGCAATTATTTATTCATAACTTTGCAGCTGTTCCAGACATCAGTCATACCTAGATCATAACATTCATACAATAAAACATGCGTCAATAATTCAAATCTAGTCTATCCATGATCAAACCACGTAATGATAATACATTCCAAGCCTTATGATTCCGATCCATCATCATCATCAACCGCATAGGTGCATCCTTGATTCAGATCAAGCAAAGCATCACAAACCCATAACTAGCATACTAGATCTCGCACTTCATTAGATATTCAATCCTTGCATACTTTCACCCTCTTGGCCTAATGATTTTCTTCTTATATAGGTTTAGGCCTCTCTCAATACCATGGTCCAAAACCACGTAGAACCAATACCTTGGACCCAATACCTGGGGTCAACACTTCGGACCAAATACCATGGACCAAAACTTAGTTCTCCAACATGTACGCGCCTTTCCTTGCGTGAAATTGCATGTATACGCATACACGCCTTTTTTTCTACTAACTCGCATGTATACACACTTTCATCAAGGTTAACCTGTGTATACCTCTCTCTGATCATTAATTCTTTGCTCTTGATCTACTGCACTATGATCTGTCATCTGAGTGAGTTGCCATCAAGGACAACACCTGTATCATACCTCTGAGTGAGTTGCCATCAAGGACAACACCTGTATCATAATGCCAACTGTTTTGGCCCTCATGGAAGGGCAAGTTGATGAAGCAAGAAAGGAAATAAATACCATGACACGCCAATTAGAAGGAAAGGATGAAGATATCTCCAAATTAAAATCAGATGTCACCTCACTCGAGGCCCAATCATATGAAGCAAAAAGGATGAAGGAAGAAATGGAGAACCATCCAACAAGGAAGGATGAAGAATGCAAGAATATGAAAGGAGAAGTTGATATCCTAAGGAAAGAAGTTGATCAACTCAACAAGAGTCTAAAGAGATCTCAAACCCTAGATGACATCCTAAGTGATCAAAGATCCCTTCTTGGTAAATGTGGTCTTGGTTATGTAGGTGAATCTTCTAGGAAAAAAGATGCCAACCATAATGCATCAAAAGACAATAACATGGAGAAGCTTCAAAGTTGTGTTAATACCCCCAACTCTAGCAGAAGCAAGGAAAAGAGTCAAAATGACATTGGAAAGACCTATGCTCCAAAAAAAATGTTGATGTTGCAGGTAGTAATAAATATTATCAAAGAACCTCAAGGCAGAACAATCTCAGAGATGCACAAAGGAAGTCCTCATTTTCCAACTATCAAAGTATATTTTCGGGTTATTGTTATTCTTGTACAAATTTTGGGCACATAGCAAAGGATTGCCGGGCTTATAACAAAGAGGACTCCAATCAGTTCCCTAGAAATAAACTTTTACGAAGATACTCCAATGTGCGTGCCTACAAAAATTATGCTCCATCATTCATGTACAAAATTAAATGCTTCAAATGCCATAATGTTGGATATTTAGCTAGAGATTGCCAATTAAAGTGGGTCCCTAGACAATCTGAAGAATCGTCAATCAAGTAGGGAAAGAGATTCACAAAGTTTTTGAGAAGAAAGTAGGTTGCACTAGAAGAAAATGTTGTATGTACTTTGAATGCTTAAGGCATCAAGATTCAATACCTGTTGTTGATCAATTTAAGGGCATCATAAGAAGATCATGCATACTGTTAAGGGGAGCTTATGACATTGCCAACATGATGACAAAGAACACAACATATTGTCACGGGGAGGAGCCTAATGACAGAAAGAGAAGCATGGTGATAGGGGAGAGCAACATGAGTAGCATGATGTTCAGAGAAAGCAACATGATGTCAGGGGGAATACTTGTTGGAAATATTTGTTATAAAAAGCACCCCATTTGCCATTGATGTCAAAGGGGGAGATAAGGTTGAAAGTGGGAGAATATTGCCATCAATGACAAAGGGGGAGATTGTTAGATAAAGTTGTCATTGATGTCAATAAGATGACAACTTGGGTGCATTGTTGAAGCATGGAAACCTAAGTGGCATTGTTGAAGATGATAAAATCCTAACCTTATTGGCAAACCTTAAAAGGTTGGTTGTCTTGGTTGGAAAATGAACCCCTAAGTAAAACCCTAGGTCTTTGCTTGATGAAGCCCTAGAAAATGAATGTCTTGGATACATGAATGAATTATTGACAAACCCTAAAAGTATACTTGTAAAACCCTAGATGATGTTGAAAATAATGACAATCCCCATATACATAATACCCTAAAGATAGCCTAAGAATCCTTAGATATGTCCTTTCTCTTGATAAAGAAGTCCTGAACTTAATTCATGATGATGATACCTTGCCCTAACTCTAATATCCTAGTCCTAATGCCATAATGTATGAAAAGTTGTTATAAACCCTTATCTAGAAAATCATTCCAAAATCCCAAGGTCTGTCCTATATTCTAGGACTGTCATAAAGAAAAAATATATTTCTTATCATTCAAGACATCATCTTAAAATGATTCCTCCACAAGTGTGACGTTTACATTTCTCAACACATAAATATAAGGTGTAACAATTTCTTTTAGATACAGATCTCGTTGAAACTATAGGAGGAGAACGGAAAAAAAAGTTCCACACCTCGTGAACCCGAGGAAGGAAGTCAAAGAGTAAAAATAGCAGATTTTGTAGAGAATTCTGGAAGATATCTAATGATTTGAGACTCGCTAAGAAATTCTTGTGCAGGAAGTTTGAAAAACAAAGGGTTTACGGTGGTTTTCATTGTTTCGTTGGGATAGAATTTGTTTGGTATTTTTCTGTGCAGGTGAATTTAACAAGTTGTTTTGTGCAGCCAGCTGCATGACAATCATTTTCTTATCTTCTGTCATTTGTCTGTGGACGACAAGTTTCTGAGTTCACACAACAGCAGGCAATATTTTCAGTGGCAAGGGGATTTTTTTTGCAAGAAGCGTCATTCATATTAATCAATGAATCATATAATCTTATGTTTTGTGTTCTGCTGGCTTCCATAACTTTTGTGATGCTCCTGTCTGTGCCTGTCGCTGCACATGCACCTATGAACCCTGGCTTTATATATAATACTGTTTGAGTCAACCAGCTGTACACTGCACACTATTCCCTATCTTTTCTGAACTGCATGCACAAGCATATGAATAGATTATACTATGGATTAATCAGGCTAAATATTGATAACTTTAAGATGTGATTGCTATATTACTGGTTGTTTCTGATTTTGTCTTTCTCTTGTGTGCTGTTTGGTTATGTTTTATTGTCAATATTTCGAAGGATCATTTGGAATTCTCAATTGGAAAACTAGTTCTGTCTGTAATGCTGGAGATGCTATGTTGTTTTATGCCCATCTAATATTTTACAATGTCTGTTTTCTGTCAACCTCCCATATATATCTTTCTTTATGATTTCTTTTTTACACAATTTGTTATTTTACATAGATATATTCCATGTTTGTATCTTCTGGCAGAGGATAATCAATTCTCTATTCTTCATTCCTATGTCACATATTTTCGAGTATCTCTCATGTAATGGAAGAGGATTATTCATAATTAACTTGATTTCGTTCCTTGCAATGGCAATCTCCATGAGGATTTACTTTTTTTTTTTTTTTTTCTGTAGTATTAAGTGTTCATGTTTATAACTGTTTTGTTCACTGCCCCAATCTATTTCAGGAAACTGACTGGGCTGGCCTCATGCATTTAATTAAGTTCTACAAAAGTCGGCGCTTTGATCCAGATATTGAACTTCCAAGGTTGTATTTTCTTCCTGTACAGTTTATTCTCATAAACTTACCATTAATCAACTGGTTTTGAGTCTTCTGTTACTAGAAGATATAATTATAGGCATGGCTCTGTACACTAAGATAGGAAAGACTCTGAGCTGATAGTATTTATTTTTCCTGTTTTATACAGTAGTGTTCAAATCTTTGTGCTCCTTTTTGAGCTTGTATCTATAAAATATTTTTGTTGTTTCAGGCCAAACGACTATCATGATTTTTCCGAGTACTTTGTTCTTGAGGTAATGATGTAAGGTAGGGTTTGGGAAAGCATTATTTGCAAGTAAATGTTACATATCAGAGAATGATGTTTGCTTTTGAAGATGTTATCAAAGATTGTTTGGAATCTTGTACACTTGTTGAATTCAAATTCTTTTGTTGGTTCAAGCCTGTTTTCTCTCTTATTTAGAGATCTGATGAATGCAAAATGTGTAGACTGTGGTGGGGACAACCCTTACTGTAGTGTTTTGAAAGGGATTCAGTTGGGACCCATCAACCCTAGGTGCAGCAGAATCCGGGCTGACAAATAAGGCTGGATTATGTCTTTGTAACTTTCTACCTTCTCTGATCTCGCAGGAAAAATGTTTGGATTTTTTTTTTTTTTTCATTAGATATTGTCTTGTTAAAAGATCAAGTGCTTTTGTTTTCTTCTTACTGAATTTCTGTGTTATGAATTTGTAATACATTGGAAATTGGTAGACATTACAGATCATATCCTGATTCAAGTAGCAAAAAATAATTCCAGTCTAGTGAAGCTTTTTATTTGCCATTTGAGCTTTGTTGATTGCTTTGATCTCTGTATGAATTCATAATTTGCCGCCCCAAAGTTTTTTTAACAACCCAGAGATGCCAGGAATTACACCTCACCTGTTAGTTACATGTATAAAAGAAACATGGTAAAAGATATACTCTTTTGCTTAGTGTTTCTTATATCTGTTCCATACAGCTTGTTTTTGCCCTCTCTTGGACAATCGTTGTTACCTCGGTCATTGCTGTCTAATGTAATTCTGATCTAAAACGCATTCAAAAAACATCCTTTTTTTTCTCAATTTTCGTAACTCCAAAAGTGAATTTATTTATCATTTAGTACCCTTACTACCCAATTCCCTTTCCAAAAATTCTGAGGTAGAATTTTGTCGGAAGCATTCTTGAAGGTGAGCGAATCCTGCTATCTTAACTTGCTGTACTTCTTAGGCTTCTTCTGGGAAATCATTCAATGAGTTCTTATCTCAAGTTTTTTTTTTTGTAATTTCTCAGTGCTTGCTAAAGTCCTTGTTATCTCCTATTCTCACCTTTCGTTATTACTTTAATGATATGGGTAGCAATGAGTTAATAATTATAACGATATGGTTGGAAGTCTTGAAAGTTGTTATTGTTTGACAAAAATATACAACTTGGCAATCCCCTACAATATGGGTTAGTTGCATGCACTGGTTTGTATGGGCTTTTCAACTTGTTGCTGGTGGAGTTGTTGTTCAGTGTATATAAATATTTCATCTCTGTTTCATACATGTCTCATTATATTGTAATGTATCTTCCATTGATATTATTCGAATTTCAGTGATCATGTGATATTGTTTGGAACTATTAGGGAAGTGATTTCCATAGTGTTTGGGAGGAATATTTGCTTTTTTTAAACAGAGAAATGTCCTGGCCAGGATCGATCATATTGGGAGTAATATCCTTTTTGGAGAAAATGATCCAATCATTGGGGTATTACAGTAATTTGAAGAATTTAGTTTTGTTAATTGTTCTAATTATCTTTTTCTGCTAGCCCTCTAAGGTGTAGCTCACTTGGTAAAGCATGTCATGTAGTTTAATGTAAACTATGAGGTCCAAGGATCAATCCCCCACTGTTCCTTCAAAAATAAAGTAGTTATGTTACTCGCTGTAAATATATTATTATATTATACATAGATCGAATGGAGAGAACACCAAGCTCTTGAGAAGTCAACCATAAAGTTATCTATCATCAAATCATAACATGTCTTGTCAGGTACATACAAATGAGGAGGCGAAAGACAATGCGACCTCTTCCTGTTTATTCATAATTAACTCTTAAAGTACTTATTGAACCATGTATAAATGTTGTTACCTCCTATTGCCGCCTAAATCCACACTTGGGATTATCATGGAGAAAATATTTAGCTCCAATTAGTGTGTCCTTGGGGGCAAGTCTCGAGTTGGGTTGCTGTCACTCAAATCTCAACTCCTTCATCTAGGCTAACTCCTAGCAAACCCAATGACGGTGGACCCTACAAAAGTAACTAACGACCAACTATTTTAAAGCTAGACAAGTTAAATTCTAGGAGTTAAAATTAAATGATCAAAGATATATCCAAATTAAATCATTCTATAAATTGTAGCAAATGAATTTAAACCATCATAATAAGACTAACCATCCACAAGTTCAGATATTGCAAGAATAGACAAGATGGATCAAGGTAGACCAGTGCAAAATATTAAGGTACTTGCAAAAGTAGATAATCGAAGTAAAGAGATGTTTGAAAGTAATGCTTGGAAGGAAATAGTTAATAAATAAATGCTTCAAAGTAAATGCTCAGAAAGTAAATGTGGCAATAGAGATAGGCAAGTACAATAATGTTAAATGAAAAATACTTAGAAAAGTGAATACATAGAACAAGATGCTTTGTTAAACAAAATGTGTGTACTTGAAATAATGACATTTACTTCAAAGAGAAAGATAATCTTTATGAACTTAGGAAGGAAAATGAAATGAAACTCCAAGTGCCAATGCTACACTTTGAATGTATTGGAATGTAATCTTGGTTTTTTAAATCAAGTTAGATTGCAAATTGGTTACTTGCAAACTGAACGAGTTTCAATTGAACTTCTTCCACAAACTTTATTCTCGCTAGGGCCCTGATCTCAGAATAAAGAGTCAATAGGATATGAAGGGTCCGTCCCTAAATTCCTACTTCAACCACCAAAGCTGGAGGTAAATTTGATTATTGCAAAGATAGGTTTGAAAGATTTAAGTCGAATGTACAAAATTTCTCAAGTGTAAAGTAAATGACTAAACTATGTAGCAATTGCAAGACTCAAGTAAATTGCAAGTTAGAGTATATTGTATAAAGTAAAAAGAAAAACAGAAATTTAACTCAACTTCTCTAATGATAATTGTGCCACACTACTTATTTCAGCTAGCAATGGAAATCATTCAAGCACCACAAAACGGACTTTCCCAATTGGGGAATGTGAAAAATTGGTTACTCGATTCCTATTGCAGTAAACTGATGATATTTCTCCTATTTGTTAATTACTTGAACAAATTACTTGTAGTTTTTCTATAGCAAATATCGAAATATATACACTGCAGCCTACACAAAATAAATATTGCTGAAACTAAATATGACACGAGAGAAATAAACACACACATCTACATAGTGGTTTTTGGACAATGTCGCCGGAAAAACCCATTGTGGGAAAGCCAGTGCAACAGTTGAGGGTTTTATTATTATGCAGTGGTTTCTGAGTACAAATCGTTGGATGCCCAAAATGACTATACGATACAGAGAAAATCTGGCAAGAAAAATCTCACATTGGTTCGGGAGATCCGACATTGATCAGGGACAGGCTGGCTAGCCCCACGCTACCTCTGTGCAGTTGTCGTGTCAATGTTATAGATCTAACCCAAAAATATATGATAATAGAAATAAACCCAAGAAATAATAAGATAGAAATAAATAGAAATGATTTTTTATTGATCCAAACTACATTCATTCCTTAAGGAAGGAGAATACTCCACAAGCCATATTCCTGTTCATACAATATTCCTTGACATCTCTCAATGTAGAGTCTCTAGCCTCTATATAGGCCTCATACATACAATACCATGGGTCATTACCATGGTTCCCTCAATACCATCTATCTAATACCGTGGGCCCATTACATTATTACTAACTACTTGTGGTCCCTTACATGATATGGGTTAACCACCTTATTTATTACTATGGCCCATCCCATATTACATTATTTCCTTGGGTACCTCCCTTTGTACCATGGGGTCATTACCATGGTTCCCTCAATACCATCTATCTAAAACCGTGGGCCCATTACATTATTACTAACTACTTGTGGTCCCTTACATGATACGGGTTAACCACCTTATTTATTACTATGGCCCATCCCATATTACATTATTCCCTTGGGTACCTCCCTTTGTACCCCATATTATCCCCCCTAGGTATATAACATTCCACCCCCTTTAACATGTTTCGTCCCCGAAACATGGGAAGAACACAAATAATAAGATCCACTCAAAAGAGTAGTCCACTAGTACCATGCACGGGCATCTAGCCATCCAAGAGAAAGGTGAACCCTTGATTTCGCTGGTGCCTCGCTCACTTGAGATGGAAGTTGACTTTGGAAGCTCTTCTGTTTTGATGTGTAGTAGGTGGATCTTTGCTTCTCTCTATCTGTCATGCGGGGGTTGTTGTCCTTGTGGCTAATTGGTTTCCATCTTGTTGGTCGTTGTCCTTGCAGGGTGATGTGGGTGATGATATGTTGAAGTTTTAACCCACGATGTCTTTTTCTTTAATTCACCCCTTATTGGAGCCTGACTGTTATCTGGTGCATGTTGTGGTGCCTGTTGTGGTGTTTTATCTTCCAATATTACTTGCACCACTGAGCCCTCATCTGATGTGTCAACACCTGTAACCTTTTCTGCTTTAGCCTCTATTTGTGTTTGATTGTCGACCATCAATTGTTCATCATCTGATGTGTAAGTGTCCTTAGAGCTTTGTGCTTCTGCCTCCATAGTCTCTGCTTGGGTCTTAATGGAAATATCCTGCAATGTAATTTTCTTCTTTTTATATCAGAGCTTCAGGAATTTCTTCTGCATATTAATATTGATAGTACCCACGGATTCCATCCAAGGATATCCCAAAACAACATCCATGTTATCAATATCTGAAGTATAAAATTCACCATGCAACACATACTTATCCATAGAAAGCTTCAAATCCTTATAAACTTGAACATCCTCATCATCAACTTGTGCGTTATCAATGTGTTTTGCTGGAATTTGCAATTTTTTTTCCAAGTTGACATTTATGAGATTTTGCTTGCAACTTGGATTCATAGACACAATGATTCTCTCCTTTTGAATCAATCCATAAATCTACAATAAGGATATACCAGTAGGAAATAACTCCACATGTTTCCCCTTATCTTGTTTTCTAGCCTGAGACCATTTGTCCAAAAGGAGTTTTTCAAATTCTTTATCCGAAAGTTCAATCAACTGTGTGTTGTAAATTGATTTCCACCATCTGTAAGCCTCATATTTAAATTGGTACACTACCCAAAATTTCCAATTTTATTCCCATACTAACTTTATTTCTTTTATGTATTCTTCAATAGTAGGACCATCATCTTTTCCTGTAAAATATCGAATTGCCATGAAGGGTGTTTTGAAAAAAACTTACGTGGTGAAAATTTGAAATTGTTACAGTTTAGTCAATATTGCTCAGAATCCTTATTATGACCTGTTTTCGGAAATGGAACAAGCATTCTGCATCTGCCCATGTGATAGAAATCCCGATCTAGGCACTGGAATTTCAGATCTGCTCTGCAACTTTCTCGTCGTCACCAAAATTTTTGAAAAAAGCGCTGATTTTAAATTAGCGATATCTCCCTCATCCGGACTCCGATTCAACTGATTTTTTTTTGAAATCGGGTATTTTTCACAAAGAATCCAGATCTACAATTAGATTTTGCAGATCTTGCACCAAGGCGTCCAGATCTGTGTTGCAAACTCGCTGCCCCGAAAAATTGTTTGCCACACCACTGATTTTTAGATCAGCGATATCTCCTTCATCCGGACTCCGATTTGGCCGATTTTTTTTTGAAATCGGGTATTTTTTCACAAAGAATTCAGATCTACAATTAGATTTTGCAGATTTTGCCCCAAAACATACAGATCTGATCTGCAAACTCACCGCCCCTGAAAGTTCTTGTGAAATTAAAAAAAAATCTCCATTTTTGCCCAAGAAAGTGCTTTAATACCACTTGTTATGGATCTGATATGAAAATATATGAAAATACAAATATACCCAGAAATAAGAAGATAGAAATAGATAGAAATGCTTATTTATTGATCCAAACCCTTAAGTTTGGGCAACACCATACATTCACTCCTTAAAGAAGGAGAATACTCCACAAGCCATATTCTTGTTCATACAATATTCCTTGACATCTCTCAATGTGGAGTCTCTAGCCTCTGTATAGGCCTCATACATACAATACCATGGGTCATTACCATGGTTCCCTCAATACCATCTATCTAATAACATGGGCCCATTACGTTATTACTAACTACTTGTGGTCCCTTACATGATACGGGTTAACCACCTTATTTATTATTATGGCCCATCCCATTATTACATTATTCCCTTGGGTACCTCCCTTTGTACCCCATATTATTCCCCCTAGGTATATAATAGTCAATCCTATGCAACTCGGCGTCACACTTGCTAGGATCTACATCACTTCCTCTTTTGATCTCCTAGTGTCTGGAAATTCGACCCTCTGGCCCTCCGGTCTCACACCTTGGCTTTTGGCAATAGATCTCGACTCTCCCAGCTGAATTTCAAACTCCCTCTGAAGCTTTGCGCTGCCTCTTTTTATTGCTCTATGCCTTCTCTGCCTTGCACTCTTCAGATCTTGAAAACTCTCCTCCGGACTACTATCTCTGCCCCTCACTGCAAGAAGATCACTCGATCTGACTTCGACAACTCAGCACTGCTACTCTTGAGAAACTCGATCTCTGATCTCTCTCACTCAATATATTCTTCAAGTACTGATCGGACTCCTTATAATCTCTTATTGGAGCTCCAATGATTAACATTATAACATAATCAAGGGCTAAGATTAACTGGGAGTTGACCCCCATCTTCTTGTAGAAGATTCACACCTAATTTAATTAATACCCTTTAATTAAGCAGATTTACTAAGTTTAGACTTAGGGAACTATTTAAAAAGTTAATGTCTTAGCCTCTCTGCAAAATCTCGAGGCAAGAGCACATTCGATGCTTCAAAAATCAACACTCCCTCTTAGCGAGGAATGTGCTCTAGTGCTGCAACTTGCTAAAGCATCACTTTGTCTTTGCACCATCTCTTGTTGCGCTGCTGATGTATGGCTCTACTTGTTGACCTGGATTGTCATTGTTGTCAATATGGCAATATTCTGGACAGTAAACAATGATGTGAAGTCAAGGAGAGCAGATCCATGAAGCAATAGGAGCATGTCTATATGGCAATATTCTAGGATACTAAATGATGATATGAAGCCAAGAAGAAGCAGAGTAGATCCATGAAGAAACAGGAGCAAGAAACCAAGGAGCAAGGCCATCAGGAAAGCCAAGCCACGAGTAAGAGTTTGTTAACTGAGGAGTTAACAAAGGAGGCATATCAAAGCTATCTTTTATGCTTAAGAATATTGCAGAGTATCAGAAGAGTTAACACATCAGAGCAGTATTGTAGAATATCAGAGCAAGAGAGGCATATCAGAAAAGATATCAGAAGCCATCAAGGTATGAAGGTATTAGAGAAGTTCATTGAAAGCCATTGCAAAGCCAAAGGAAGACCTATTGGAGCAAGAGGAGCCATGTCGCGAGTGTCGCATGTATTATATGCCCTCTTCCCGCAAAGAGGAAGAGGTCATTGGAAGCCACAAGAAACAAAGAGAAACACATATTGGAGGTGCATAAGCGGAAGAGAAGTTAACAGAGGAGCTGTATTGTTCATTAGAAGGAACAAAGAGGAACACACATAAGGAGAAGAAGCCAGCAGAAGAGCAGTTAACAAAGGAGCCATATCATGCGATATCGGAGGAATATAAGAGAAGAGCTATTGGAGCAGTGCATCGGAAGCCATCACGGAGTCATATCAGACTAGAAAAGAGCGAAGGAGTAGATATCGGGTTAAAGTATATAATATTGGGTTAAAGTCAAAGTGAATGCACGTGGTTATATTCCAAAAGGCGGATTTGTAATAGTGGCAGTGGTTTTTGGGCGGACACTATGCGGTAAGTGGTATTTAGAGGAGAGCGCCCGATTCCATTAACCGAGCGACATGTAACACGAGGGTGGAGAGAGAAAACCACTTTTTTGGGTGGTTATTTCCCTTGCAAATTGCTCACCTGAAATTCATGCAAGCCGTTGGATCTAGCGTGAGCTAATCTACGGTGGAGAATGACCTTGATAAAGGTAAGCATCGATAAACACGCCAAGGCTATGGAAAAGCGGAAAATGCAAGTTCTCGTGTGTTTGTGTATATTCCCATTATACGAGGGTTATAATAGAATTGAAGGGGATAAAGGGTTATGGGTTAAGTCTGCACTAACCAAAGTTAAGAATAGAGGAGTATATATATTATATAGATGCGATAATAACATGGACACATGGCTCCATTATAAACCGCTGTAATGTAATATCGCATATGTTGTGTCGCTAGTCTCAAAGGGTTGTCACCCTCGAAACCTCCGATTGCGATAGACAGTTGCGGACCCGATGGTCCTATTATATTGCGCCCTAATGATATATTGCATCTGCCATATCGGGAGTTATGTATCGCAATGTTTTAAGCCTTGTCATGTTAAAGCTGCGATAGCGATATATATACAGACTTGACTGGACCATTGCAATATGACTTAATATATTATCGCATCCGTTGCATATCGCAAGCCTCTTGTAAAGCCTTGCCACATTGAAAGCGCCGATATATATATATATATATATATATATAATATAATATATATATATATATATATATATATATATAGTATATATATATATATATATATATGGACCCGACAGAGTTATTAAAATAGTTTAAAATAATATCATGTGCGGGTATCGAGGAATTGACTATGTTATGTGCAAATCTGCCGATTGTGATAAAGTTGTGAAGGAGCAGACCCGATGAATTTATAGATCCGGGCGTAATGCATTTGAAGTCTGACCTTATGTGTTCGGAGGGTGTATTTTCTGTGTATTTCCTATGCATCCTTGTATTCCGATATATTGTATGGTCCTGGGTTTAAAGGCTTAAGGGCTTGTCATATTAAAGCGGCGATTGCGATAGAGGGATGATGTGGCATAGGAAGCCAAAGAGTGAGTGCAGAGGAAGCTGAAAGATCAAGCGAGCGTTGAGGAAGCCGAAGAGCCAGCGAAGAAAGGAAGCCAAAGGTCAAGGGTATTAGGAATATAAAATAAAGAACAAGGAAAGTTGAGAGGCTGGAAAAACTGGAAGAAACAGAGGCAGTGGTAGGTCCAGTAGGACAAGAGGAAGTTGAAGGTCCAACAGGACAAGAGGAAGCCGAAGGTCCAACAAGACAGGATGAAGTTGACGGATGAGCAACTCTCTTGATCGGGCTAACTTGTGAAAGGCTCAGACCAACGATGGATTAATTAGAGCTTAGTGCAGCTAATAGTAGACTCACTAAAGCTGTGTGGAGACATTATCAAAGATCATGATGGCTATTGCAGAGTCTGTGTGGACAGTATGAAGAGTTGTATAGACTTCTTCATATGAAGACTGATTTGCATTGATGCTGTAGCATGGAGACTACAGTGAAACTGTAAACAGAGAAAACTCAGTAAAGAAGAGTTCTGAGAGTAGAACATTACTATCAAATATGCCTTGACAAGAGGGTTGGAGCCCTTGGGGTTGGTGCCTTAGAAATTTGAAGGATTGGTGCCTTTGGAGTTGGTGTTCCTATATCCAAGATTGGTGCCTTGACAAAACAGATCCAGACAGTTTGCAACAGAGGGTTGGAGCCCTCGAGGTTGGTGCCTCGGAACTGGAAGGATTGCTGTCTTGGGAGTTGGTGCTCCTAAGTCCAAGGTTGGTGCCTTGACAAAACAAAGTTGGTGCTCTGGAGGTTGGAGCCTCACAAAAGTCCAAGCTGGTGCTTGGCAACATATTGAAATCATATATATTTTGTATCTACTTTATTGCAAAGATTATATTAATAAAATCATTTATTCTTGTTGTTCATCTTGTGTTCTGAACTATGTCACATGGTTCGAGTTCGAATTCGAGTTTGACAACGATTAGGTTCGATTCAAGTTCGAATTTTCCGATCAGGTTCGAATGAGGTTCGACATTAGGTTCGACTATACATATTTTTCAATGTATATATATATTTATATATATATCTATATATGACAAAATAATAGAAAATTCAAAATCGATCCATAAACACATGAACACAAATTCTTATTAATAAACATACATGAATAATGTAATCATTCTAACATCTAGTTAAATTTAAACATACACAATAGTAGTTTGCAAAAAGAAATGACATAATTTTCAGTCTTCAAAATTTAAATGAATGTCAAATACTAGTAATCTTTTAAAAAATCACATAATCAAAACATGATCAAAATTTAAACATACACATCATTGTAGGACATCTTCAAATTTCAAAATTTTAAATATCATCAAAGTCATCAACACATGGAATTCCATCATTTGGCTCATCTAGTGAGTCATCAATCCTAATATAATAAGGAAGTCATAAAGAGCATTGCCAAATAGTTATAATCCACAAAATTGTTCTAGGAAATTCAAAAAACATAGATAATCTATACTTATGGCCTACTAGACTCTAGTATGATCAAAAAGCTCTCAATCATCATGTGCATATGGCATAGTAAAGGCACTAGAATGCTGCTCATCAAAGTCATCAATAGATGGAATTTCAACATTTGGATCATCTAGTGAGTCACCATCAGTGCTAATATCATCTTCTTCTGGCTCTCAATCAACATCAAACCATGGGTCGGAGGAACTAGATGCATCTTTGGCCACACTACTCAAGGCCAACTTCAAATTACTGCGAACATAAACAAGGTCTTCCAACCTTGTAGACAATAATTTGTTTCTTTTCTTGGACTGGATATGGTTAAAGCTACTCCAGTTCCTTTCACAAGCAGAGGCACTTGATCCCTGGCTCAAAATACGAATTGCAAAACGTTGCAATTCAGGAGTCTCTGATCCATAAAACTACCACCATCTCCCTGGAGGAACATTGGGCCTATCCTGTACTGCACTAGACCTTGCAAATATTCCCTCTTCCAACCTATATGCTCGGAGCTGCTCTCTAATTCTCATGCATTCTTCTGGATCAGGGACCAACCGTTCAACTGCATCATAAAGGCCATTCATGACTTCTGCATCATTTGTTCTTTCTATCCCAAAGAGTCTAGGATCCAAATAACAAGCTGCTGCATGTAAAGGACTATGCAACATCCTCCATCTTTCATCAATCATCTCCCATATTTCAATGTACTCATTTTCCTCATTATTAAAAGATTTTGCAATGGCTTCTTTAGCACGATCCATGCCCTCATAAACAAATCCCATGGAAGGGGTATCACTATCAACCATGCGAAGCATATCAACAATTGGTTCACATACTTTTAAGACCTTCTGAGCATTGTCACAAAAAGCATTCCCTAAAATCACCTGTTCCAATTGCTTTCCTTTAGCTTCCTTTGAAAGATGAGACTTTTCCCACTCATTGTTACAAAAAACACCTCTTATACTCCCTTTTTCTTCAACTAGCCTTTTGATAGTAATATAATATGTGGCGAACCTGGTGTCACAAGGCCTGAGCAACTCTCTAGATGCATTATTCCTGTACAAGCTCAATGTGAGTTGATGGTTAAATATGAAGTGAGAAATTTGTTTCCCCCTTTGAACTGTCTCGTTAATCCATGGAAACTTTGCCAAGTCATGTAACAATAGGTCAAGACAGTGGGCAGCACAAGGTGTCCAATATATTTTTCTGTATTTATCCATGACCATTTTTCCAGCTCCAACACAATTTGAAGCACTATCAGTTATAACCTGGACCACATTTTCTTTTCCAACCTCAAGAATAGCTTCCTCTAAAATCTTGAAAATAAATTCAGAGGTCTTCTTATTCCCTGATGCATTAACTACTTTAAAAAAAAGTACCCCTTTAGGGCAAGAAACCAACACATTAATAAGAGGTCTATGATTCATATCTGACTAGCCATCTGACAAAATTGTGCACCCTGTTTCCTTCCAAGAGTCTTTGATCTTCTGCAAATTGTTTGTAACTCTTTCTTTTGACCTCTTCAAAATAGTGGTCCTTAAGGTCTCAGAACTAGGAGAGAGATATCCTTTACCAAAACCTGCCATCATCTTACATGCGTTGATGAAGTAAGGGTTTCTTGCCACATTAAATGGAATTGCACATTCAAAAAACATATCACCTACAACATCATCAACTTCTTGTTTCTACATGGGCTTCCAAAGAGTATTTAATGTAGGTGTCCCACTTGATTTATTGATCTTTGACTGAGATGAACTCCCAGCACCAACTGTGCTTGAAGAAAGTGCAGATAATGAATTGTAATTCATTGCAATTTCTGTTTGAATACGTTGTCTTTTGTTTTCATTCATTTTCTTAGCCTTTTGTATATTGTCATAATCTTTCTGAAGTGTCTCCTTGAGCTCTGTAGACACATTCTTGCAACCTTCAACGCCACCTCCGTTGCCATTAGTGATAGAAAGTAAGTGATCCATGACTCTAGTTAAAGATCCAAAAAATTCATTATTATATAACTTGCATTTCAAATGCCTCCCATGAGGCCCATCCAATTTCTCCACATATTTCCATCCTTCTGCCGTTGACCTTGGAGGTGCCATGACAAATATGTCTGCATTTTTGTTGGCAATGGCATATTAAAATTCGAATTTAAATAAATGATAAAATAGTGAAATTCAGTTTTCAAATACAAATAAAACTTAGATATTTTGATTAAAAAGTAAAAAGTAAAAAAATCTATTGAATTATAGTAGAACGGTAGAACCCTAAATAGGCTTATCTATCTTAATTCTTAACCTTGAATCTCTTAAAAAAGACACACAGATATATCATATAGGTATCAAATTCTTGAAGGTAAAACGGCAAAAATATGTCTTTGGAAGAAGTTGATAAGTAGCATAAACAAGAGAAACAAAATGAGAGTCACAGTTAAAATAAAATAAAATCAAGGTTAGATAGCTGCTTCAGGCAGAATAAAAAATTCTTGGTATGACATTGAAGTGCAAACAAAGAAGTGGTATCAATTTGTTAATAACGCTGGTTTTATTACCAAAAAAATATACTTGTTGAAAAATAGTAAGACAGAAAATGTGCTTCATTATGAAATTAATACAAATCCAATGCCAAGAATAACGTGATATGTGTCTATACATTACTATAGTCTATAAGCCTGTGTGCATGTGAATGTAAATTAATAATATTATGAAATTAATACAAATCCAATGCCAAGAATAATGTGATATGTGTCTATACATTACTATAGTCTATAAGCCTGTGTGCATGTGAATGTAAATTTACAATCATACACCTATCTTAACAATAACAAATAATCTAAGGACAGAGGTCTGTTTGAAGCTACTCTGGCAGTGATAAGGAAGCAGTTTAACGACAAAAATCCGGTTGAAGTCTTCTATTAATCGAAATCCTTGTTTCTGTTGAAAAATATATTTGGCCATTCTAGACTTCATAACAATAACGAAAGCAGAGGTTAGTTGAATTTAGTTCGACAGTCGCATTATTTGTGTTTTTCTCCTTGAGAATCCGTAAACAACATGCTTCAAGAGCTTGATGTGTGAGTCGGTGTGACCACATTCAGAGAAACAAAATGAGATTCACAGTTAAAATAAAATAAAATCAATGTTAGATAGCTGCTTCAGGCAGAATAAAAAATTCTTGGTATGACATTGAAGTGCAAACAAAGAAGTGGCATCAATTTGTTAATAACGCTGGTTTTATTACCAAAAAATTTACTTGTTGAAAAATAGTAAGACAGAAAATGTGCTTCATTATGAAATTAATACAAATCCAATGCCAAGAATAACGTGATATGTGTCTATACATTACTACAATGATGGAGCTTAGTATTTCACACTTTACAATAGTTATCTTTTTAGTTGAGTTGAACCATTAGTTATTTCGCTGCATAAAATTGGTAGATATACTCTACCATAAATTTTGGGTTGATTCATTAATTATTTTTGTTATTTTACTATATGTTATAAAAAATAGTGCAAATATTTTACTGGTAAGATTTTCAAAATATTCCAAAATCTCTAGTAAAATTAAGCTTAAATTTTATGACTCTGCATTGTCATTGTGCAACAAAGAATGTTACACTCAGAAAAAATTGATGAAGAACAAAATGTGGGATAGAGGACGGACCATTGGAGTGGTTATGTAAAAAATTTCTTCCAGAAAAATTTCTTAGTTGTTTTTCTCTGGTCGTTCTCTCACAGGTAAGTTTAGACAATGGGAAAAA
This sequence comes from Pinus taeda, assembly GCA_000404065.3. NCBI lineage: Eukaryota > Viridiplantae > Streptophyta > Pinopsida > Pinales > Pinaceae > Pinus > Pinus taeda. The sequence continues at coordinate 121,608 of APFE030036843.1, read as the reverse complement.
AGAAAGTGTAACACTGGAACACCAAAAAAAATATTTGTTAAAAGCTATATAATGCCCAATCAAACTTCCTTTTTTGGCCAATCAGTCGTGGAGCAGCAACAACTCATATTATCAAACTCATCAAGCATAAGAGACTCAGGAAGCAATCTACCAGAACTCATACTATAAGGCACTCAAGCAGCACTCAACTAGAACATCCTTGCACAAGAGAGAAAGGTGTTCTGAGTTCTCAAGCCCAGGTGGTGGATATCGTGGGGACTTTGTATTTATGTCATTGTATAATATGTGTTGGTCTGATAATAACCCCAAAAGTTAGCTCAATTGATTGAACTATTTAGCAAAAATGCACCTCTGACAGAGAGGTCACAGATTCAAATCTAGTCCAATTCCTTGGAGTTACCAGCTGCTATCTAGATATTCCAGAGAAGAGGGGGGGTCCCACAATGTTTTCCTGGGAAAAATTTATATGTTGGAACTTGGCATGACAAAATTAAAAATATATATATTATATAGTATTACTAAAAACCGCTGACACTGGACAGAGAGGTACCAGGTTCAAATCTAGTCCAATCCCTTGGATTTACCAGCCACCTATCTAGATATTCTACCGAAGAGGGGGAATCCACGAAGTTTTATTGAAAATCTATATATATATATATAATATATATATATATATAGTATATTGGAATGACGAAATTAAAAAATATATATAATATACAGTTACACTATATACTATTACTGAAAATGCCACCTCCCAAGTGCTGGAAATGCATTTCCACATTTTAAAAGTGATTTCTCATTGAAACACGCCTTTAAAATGAGACTGAAATCTTTCAGCAGCAGAGGACCTTGGCTGCTACGGTTATAAGTTATAACTAGTGCGACATAGAAACTAATAAAGAACTGATAAAGAACCGGATAAAGAAAACTGTAGCGTTTGCCTATAGGCTATTCCCAATTTTAAAAAATTACCAAACCATTTAACTAAATTGCTAAGTTACCGGATCCGGCACTTCCAGGTGGAGTATCGCCGGATCCACGGATCTGATCCGGATCCACCAAAATACGCGTAAAATACGTTTTTTTTTAAAATACCGGGCTTTTGGAAACGGATTGCTTGTACAGGATACAGATCCCGCTGTGGCTGCCGGAAGCGGTGACAGGTAGCGGAAAAAGTTAAAAAGGCAGCCGATGTTTTAGGGTTTAGAACTTTAGGTTTATTATATTATAATTTATAACATTTGTGGTCCCGACCCCACTCTGCTCTGTCCGCGTTTTGTCCGCGTTTTGTCCCCTGCGTTCTGTCTAAAGTCGGGCCCTCCTGCACATCGATTACCCCTCCTGCACAGCGTTTTTGGTGCCGGCCCCACTGCCCGCAGCACTGTTCGCCTCTAGTCAGGCCGGTGGTTCCTCTGGTCAGCAGCCCGCAACGGTCACGGTTCAGCAGCCCGCAACGGTCAGCCTGTCAGGTAAGTTTCTGGTTGTTATGTGTTATATATATATATGTTATGTTTTTTACGCAGGTGTTATATATGTTATATATGTTAAATATATGTTATATATATGTTATATATATAATAATAATATATTATAATTATTATACATGTTAATTTTATAAATATAGTTATATATTAATATGTTTTATATAGTTATATATTACGTATATATCATATATGTTATATATGCGTTATATATATTAATAAATTATATATGTTATTTATATATAATATATATGCAGTTATAATATTCGTATATAATTATATATGTTAATTATAATATATATTCGTAATAAATATTAAATATATGTTATAACTTATTTATGTTAACATTTATATATATATTATATATTATATATATATATATAGATATATATATTATAATAATTAATATATTCAATATGTTAATATAAATAAAATAATAATAACAGTGTTATAATGTTATTTAATATTATATTATAACCTGACAGTGTTATGTTATTTATAATATAACAGTAAACTGTAATAGTATAAAACAATAATAAATTTATTAATGGTATAAACTGTTATATTTATTATATTAATAATTTAATAATAAATATTTTATTTAATATAATTATATATGATACATTAATATTTAATAAATTTTAAGCCATCATGTTTAAATTTTTAAAATTAAAATTTATTTTTTTTAATGTATTTATCATTTAGTTTTTAATTGTTTATTGATAATAAATTATAATTTGACTTTTAAATGCAGTTGCAATATTGTAACGGTGACAGTCTATACCATTATCATAATGGAACCATCACAAGATGCACAACATGAGCATAATGAAGGGGAAATCATCAAAACAGACCCAAAATCTCTTCTATGGCAGTATGTGGAGATTATTGGAAAAAATCCCGGAGGTGGTTCATTTAAATGGAAGTGCAATGAATGCCAAGATATAAAAAATGGCTCATATACTAGAGTGAAGGCCCATCTCACCGGTCAAACTAACACGGGTGCAAGTATGCACCGGGCCAAAAGATGCAAATGGCAAACCTGGCCAAGGTTTGAGTCCTGGAAAAATGAAATTCTATGCATCCTTGCAAGAAGCTGCGGATAGAAAACTTGCTAAGGGAAAACACCCTGTGCAAAGTTCTACAACTAGGCCTCCATTGCCATCTAGGCCTGCTGCTACATCTAATAAAAGGGCCACTCTAGGTAGAGACATAGCTGATGAACATGTAGCTCGTTGCATCTATGCAAATGGGCTAGCATTCAATTTGGTGCGTTCCCCTTACTGGCAACAAATGATTAAGGCAGTTAATGAAGCGCCAAAAGGGTACAAAAGCCCTGGATATGAAAAGGTCCGCACTACCTTGTTGGCATCAGAAAGGCAATCCGTGGATAGACAACTACAGACAATCCGGGATACATGGGCAGAAACATGGGTGTCCATCATTTCTGATGGATGGAGAGACCAAAGAAACCGCCCATTAATTAATGTTGTTGCAGTATGCCCCCAAGGGGCAATGTTTTTGAAGGTTGTTGATTGCAGTGGAATAGAGAAAGATGCATCTTTCATATCCACAATTCTTATTGATGCAATAGAAAGTGTGGTGTCACATAATGTTGTCCAAGTCATTACGGACAACGCACAGGTTTGATTGTGGAGGGTCGATATGATCACATCTTTTGGACTCCATGTGCAGTCCATTCATTGAACCTTATGCTTGCCAAGATTGGTGAGATTGAATGGATTAATGAAATATATGTAGCATCAAAAGAAATCCAAATGTTCATAACAAATCATTCAATGTCCCAAGCCATTTATCGGGGTTTTGCAAAGTTGGAGCGACTAAAGGTAATTTTTAAAATCAATACTATTAGTCTAAATTTTGTATTAGAAATTCTTATTTTTAATTACAAATTTATATATGGTTTCTCATTTGAAATTTGGCCTTTTGAAACTTGTAGGTTGCTGAAACTCGTTTTGCCTCCCACACTCTTGTCATAAAGAGACTTGTGGAGGTGAGACAAGCACTACAAGCAATGGTCATTGACCCTCTTTGGGAATCATGGAGGACTTCCACTTCTGATAGAGGGAAAAAAATCAAGTCCATCATTCTTGATGATGCATGGTGGGACAAGGTTCAATATCTTCTACGGTTCACTGAACCAATCTTGACCTTGATCAGCGCATTTGATACAGATACACCTTGCTTGGGGGAAGTTTATGAAAACATTGATAGTATGATGGAGAGGATAAGGGAAATTATCAGGGCAAGTGAAAATGACCCTCATGAAACATTCTATTATTTAGTGAAGGACATAGTTACAGAAAGTGGAACAAAATGACCACGCCATTACACCTTTTGGCATATGCATTGCACCCTAAATACTATCATTCTAAAATTTTGTCTTTACCTGGTAGAACAACACCAAACAAAGATTCTGAAGTGGTACAAGGATACAAGACAACCTTGAAGAAAATTTATAGAGATATGGGAGTTGCAATGGAAGTCCGCCAAGAATTTGGAGGGTTTGTACAGTCTACTGGTAGCTTTTCAGATCCAGTAGCTATGGATGATCGAGGACATCTTGATCCTATTACTTGGTGGGGCTTCCATGGTGGGGATAGCATTCATCTCTCTACTCTAGCCACTAGGTTGTTATCACAGGTTGCTAGTTCCTCATCAGCCGAGAGGAATTGGAGTACATATGGCGTCATTCATTCAGTGAAGCGAAACAAGTTGGGAGCGACAAAGGCTGAGGACCTTGTTTATGTTCATTCCAACCTCCGTCTTCTATCACATGTTGAACCAGAGTATAAGAAAGGTCCGAACAGGATGTGGGATGTGGAGCTTGAGATCTCTGACTTGAACCTGACACTGAATGCCATGACTCACCTCAACCTACTTGAGGATATTTTTCCATCACCGGTCCAGCCTACTGATGCAACTTCCTACATTCCAGGACCCCCATCATCTATTCATGATGTAGAGTTGCAATATGCAGAAGATATAGATCCATTTGAGGATATGTAAATGTATTTACTATTATCATTCATGATATAATGAATCATGATCCTTTTTGTTACTTTGTATGAGGGACGATGCACCATTTCAATGTTTTAATCTTCATATTTATGATTTTATCATTCAATGTTCTAAAAATGTTTGATGGTTTCATGGAGTATTTGATTTTTTAGCTTTAAGGTGTTTTTTTAAAAAGTTTAAAATATATATATAAATATATATATATATATATACTATAATATTGTACGTGACGTATCTTTGCCGTATTCGGATCTTAGATTTTCAAAAAACTAGCGGATCCGGATCCGGATCCGGATCCGTATCCGTATCCGTATCCGAATCCTGGTAACTTAGCTAAATTGTTTAACGAGACAGCCACAATCAGAAAAGCGAGAGCATAGTAGCATACAAGGTCTGATGAATACTTCGGCCCTCGGGTGCTGCGTGCAACTGGTTGGTTGAACGGTTGGCCTGTAGACGCTGATTTTGTCTGCAACTGGTGCCGCGGTGCGTGGCCTGCGTGCAGCGTCGTGCCACTGCTCAAAGCCACAAGCGGCAACTGCAAGCCTCGACCGAGCTCACACTGCGTGCCCAAACCGTAATGTCTGCAGACTGCAAGTGCAAACTCACACTTCAAACTTCAAACAAACACTCAACCTAAATCAACCTGACAGTGTATGCCAAAAGGGTAGCCAGCGAGTGTTTATAAAGATTTATTTTGGCGGGAAGCAGCGCTAAAAAGCGGTATGTGGCCCGTGGTTTTTCCGCTAAAACCGTCAAGAAAACCGTCCAGAAAACCATCGAACCGCAAAAATTCCTTTAAGTTCGTCTTCCGGTTCGTTCAAGTTCGTTTAGGTTCGAGGAGTTCGTTCAGGTTCGAATTCGGCTTGAGGTTCGGCTTTTGGTTCGGCTTTCAGGTTCGCCGAACTTGAACGAACTTCAATTTTTTTTACAGGTTCGGTAAATTTCGAACCTGAAGCTTCAGGTTCGCCGAACCCGTGTCTTAGGTTCTGAATATAAATGTTTTAACTGGTAAAAATAACAATTGAAAAGAAATACTGATTCACCGCCCCTCTCAGTATTTCCAACACTACTGCCCACCAACTACTGCGCAACTTTGATCACTGCTAGCCCTGCTGCCAATACTGCATTTGCACTACAACCCTCTCTCCATCTGCTGTTGCTGCAACTACAACATCTGCAACAAAAAAACATCCAAAATACTGAACCAACTATGTTCAGTATGATGCATCTGTCATCCGAGTTATGACTGCTGCTAGCCTCTGCGCTGTCACTGAAGCCTCTGCGCCATTGCTAACTTTGCTCTATGCCAAATGCACCGTTGCCAACTTTGCTCTATGCTGCTCAGAATCCGACCATTTGCTTTGCTGAAGATTTGCTTTGCAAGGATGCATTGCTCCCTTCTGCCTATGGAAAGCTTTGATCTAGAGAATCAAATTTCTCTGTCGACTCACTCAGGGAAATCAATCTCACTCAAAACTTCGACCTCCTTGGCTCAAGGACAGTGTTGCCTCAGAGGTTTTGTACTACTACCAAGGTAGGATTTTGAACCTCCTTTTTCCTTTCTGCTCTAAGCTCTCCTGTTCACGATCTATGCTTCGATACCATGCGAAAATTCGGTTACTCGATTCCTACTATAGCAAACTGATGATATTTCTCCTATTTGTTAATTACTTGAACAAATTACTTGTAGTTTTCTACAACAAATATCGAAATATATAGACTACACGCTACACAAAATAAATGCTGTTGAAATTAAATACGACACATGAGAGAAATAGACACACACATCTACACGGTTGTTTTTGGACAATGTCCCCAAAAAATCCCAATGTGAGAAAACCGATGTAGCAACAGAGGGTTTTATTATTATGCAGCAGTTTCTGAGTACAATTCGTTGGATGCCCAAACTGGCTATCCGATATAGAGAAAAACTGACAAAGTGTTAATTTTAGGTATGTTCTATGCTTAGAGCAATTTATTTCAATTTTCACATTTAACTCAATATCTTTTCCAGATTAGCAATCACATCAGCATTAAAGTAAACTGTAGATAGAACATAAACATAAACTATAGCCAAGACAAGAGGACAGAACATGTGGCGCTAGCCGGGGACAAACCCCAATGTGGGGAAACCCTTGATCAATTCTTCTTATATGTTCTTGAACAGTTCAGCAGAGAGAGAGAGAGAGAGTACATTTACAACAGAAGTCAACATTTTGACTTATCTAGTTAAGAGCATAGATCATCTCTAAGAAGATGATACATGAGATCAGTTGAAGACACGCTGCTTCAACTAATTATCCAAGGTGACTCCTTCACCTATCATCTTGCTGCATCACGTCATCATCGTGCACCTCATCGTGCTGCACCATGCTGCATCCATCATCACAATGCTAGACCTCATCACTGCTGCACCTTAAGATGCAATGCTGTCCATGCTTGCTGTTGTACCATGCTTGCTATTGTACCATGTGACTTTTGCCATGTCACAACTGTTGTCCCACTTTGCCTTGACATACCTTGCCACTGTCCCATATGTCTTAGCATACCTTGTTGCTATCCATGTGTCTTAGCAGCACCATGTAGCCTTGCTGTCTCTTGTATGGTGGCTCCACCAAGCTTCATTGTCTAGCTGTCACATTCATCTTTGCAGCACTAAGTCACCTGTTGTCCCTTGCATCTTGGCAACACCATGTAACCCAACAGTCCCATTTACTTTGCTTCATTAGTTAGCAACATCATGTAGTCTTAGTATTGCTTTACTAGTCGCCTTGCTTGCTGCTGTCCATACTTGCTGTTGAGCAACACCATGTACCTTTGCTGCCATGTGTTGTTTCACCACGCTCCACTACTGCACTGTATCACTGGTTAGGGCATCACCCTACAACCCTTATTCTCCATACAAACGAACAAACCAACTTTCTAAAGATTGCGGTTCTCCAAGGGTGTAACCCTCCACAACTATGCTATTCCGTTTGGCTTTGTTTAACTGCGGCTAAGGCCACGCTGTCACTACAACCCCTTCACGTTGTCTAGGGCAGCCTCCTCGCTGTCCTTCTGGTCTTCATACGGTGGATAAGGCTACACTGTCTGTATAGCCCCTTCACGCTGTATAGGGCAGCGTCCAGGCTGTTCCTTTGACCCCTTATACTGCGGCTAAGACTCTGCTGTCCACACAACTGTTTCTCGGCCTAATTTGCCCAATAATATGCACTTGGAACAACCCTTACTTACCACACTATCGCCTGCAACAAATCCTCACTACGGCACATAAATTTGACTACGTTAGAGCTTCTCACTTGACTGCATCCTAGGGCTTCTCACTTGATTGCGTAGATACTAGGGCTGTCCTCCTTGTAGTGTTAGGGCTTCCAACGTCTAGGGCTTCCACTCCTAGATTTCTCTTCCACTAAAACACAAGACAAGTGGAGAGAAATCAAGATAGAAGTGTGTGTAGAAATGACTATCAAGTCACCTCTTTTTATACTAAAACATTGAGCACATGTGGGGTTTATTTTGTTGCTTGCCGACCTTGACGAATTGTCTTATAACACAAATAAATTCATAACTCCATGAATACTTATTAGAATAAGATGATCTTTAGATCAACCCTACACCTCTCGATGAGAGGGATCCAAGAAAAATATCAGCTGCCATAAATAAGATGACCCACATGGAGTTTGGCCCTAGTTGCCAATTTTAACACAGAGTTAGTGAGAAAAACCTCACACTAACTTGGGAGATCTGACACTGATTAGGGACAGGCTGCCTGGCTCCACACTGCCTTTGCATGGCACTACACTACCTCTCTGAGCTGCTCTATTCCTTCTTTGCCTTGCACTCTCCGGATCTGGAAAACTCTCTTATGGACTATTATCCTGCACCTCACTGCAAGAAGATCACTCGATTTCACTTCGACAACTTAACGTTGCTACTCTTGAGAAATTCGATCTTTGATCTCTCTCACTCGATATGTTCTCCAAGTGCCCATCGAATTCCTTATAATCTCTCATTGGAGCTCCAATGGCCAAGATTAAAACATAATCAAGGGATAAGATTAACGAGGAGTTGATCCTTGTCTTCTTCTAGAAGATTCACACCTGATTTAATTAATGCCCTTTAATTAACCAGATTTCCTGAGTTTAGACCTAGGGAACTATTTAAAAGTTAATTATTTTAATTAAACCATCTCTAGGTGGAATTTTCTCAAACGATTTCTTGGTATTGGAGAATGCATGTATCTTAGTCTCTTTGCAAAATCTCGAGGCAAGAGCACATCTGATGCTACAGAAATCAACAGGAAAGAGGGGAATGCCTAGGGGAAAAATTCCCCAAACTGCCAAGAAAATTAAATTCTTTATTAGGTCCCCCTTATAGGAATGAGGGATAAAGAGATAATTTACAATGGATCCATTTAGGAAAGAGATTTATAGAGATGCTTTGGAAGGGTTTACAATAGAATCCCTCAAAGGGATCAGATACTCTTCTTGAAAGATTTGTAGCAAGTTAGAAGCAGTCTAAGTTACAATTGACCCTTTTGGGCAAATTCCAAGAGTGAGAGAAAAGGCTCTTTGCAAAATTACAGTTGATTACAAGAGGCTCTTTTGGCAGTACCAAAAGAGAGCCTTTTTCTACAGATCTCAAATGGTTTCCTTTAAATGATCTTTGGGTGGCAAAAGCCCTGTAAAGGGGTTTTACAAAGTGCAAATGGAAGTTTTTAATTAGCTGTCCAAAGGTAACCTTTTGAGTGTTTTGTTCCTCCACTAACACTGCTTTTGAACTCTTCAAAGTCTTGGAAAGATCAACAAGCAAATTAGTTTGAAAAGCACTGAAAGATAGATGATTGAAATCTATTAAAATTGCTATCATAGAAGGAAAAATCTAAGTCTTAAAGATCAGATTTTATGGTGTTTTGCTAATGAAAGATCAAGTAAACTTGATCATTCTTAGCAAAATAGATTGTTGTTAGAATAGCAATTTAAATTTAAGCCTATGTGCCTGATTTTTAATGAAAATCAAAGAAAAGATCTAGAAGTTTAAGGTTGCAGGTAATGGAGATGAGAGTGAGTCTTGATGGCTATGATCTTCAAGGTTTGATTCATCCACCAAAGCTACTCCTTTTGGAAATTATAGTCTGCAAAAATAAACCAACGAAAAATGCAAAATGATATATGCCAAAACAAACTTCGCATGCCTGCAATATTAACACCAAATCCTGATCAATGTTTCTTTGCAAATCTTAGATAAATTAAATGAATTTTTTAGTCTAGGACATTCAAGAAGAGCTGAGTTGAATCAACTCTTTTTAGCTGATTTATGACTGTTAGGACAGCCAACAATTCAAGCCTTTAATCTGCTAAATTTGACAATGTCGTATTTTAAAATGGAACCAAGAAAATTTATAGAATTTTGTGAGAAGGAAAAAGAGACAGTGGGATCTTTGAAAGCACTTTGAAAACTTTTGAAAATCATTTAGGAACTCATTGATTCGGGTGGGAATAATGCTTCAAAGATATGCTTGAAGGTGGGTGATCCAACCAAGGATTTCCCCAACTCCAAGCTTGAGGAACATGTAAAAACGCTTACAATCTTGCCAAGAAATTAGTAGACATATGTGTAGTTTACATAAAGAGAATGAATCAACATGCTATTCAACCAAGTATCACATATGAATTTCAATTCTAAAATGTAAACTAACAAGAGGTTAACAAATAATTGTTAACATTCTCCTTTGGACAACAATGTCCTTGTCAAGGCCTAATCTACAAACTCAAAGCAATAACATGAAAACACAACAAGATTACCTCGATATGCTCCAAGCAAAGTACACAAGGCACTAGATTGTGTACCTCCAAAGTCTTTTTATTAACAACACAAGTAAGACAAAATTATAATATAATTTTCCCAAGCTCTCCAAGCTTACATTCCCAAAATCAGAGCAAATGAGCACAATTTATAGATTTGGAAGAGGCCCAAGAGGCCAACAATTTTATCCAAAAATACTGTTGATTGACTGCCTGTACATGGCCGCAAATGTCCCAATTTTGGGTGAGTGTACAACCCCTTAATTTGCGGCATATCAGTGCCAAAATTGCTGCATATTAGTCCCTAAAGTTTGGCTGAATATGGCTGTCATAATCAGATCGAAATTTGCTGTCATATCAGTCATAATTCAGCCCCTCGTTTTAGCTGTTAATGACCTTCAAAATGTGGGATTTGGTCCCATTTTTTAGCTGTTGAAAGTGACAATTCGCCTCCCTATGTAGCCAATAATTTCCCAAATTCGTGGGCCCACTTAGTATTCCAAATCAGCTCATTAACTCCACCACGCTGCCACATCACTTGAGTTGATTTTTCGAATTGGAAATATGATTTTTGTGTTCCCACATATTAATATTTTGCAATTTACTTGCCTTTTTCATCCTCAACTTTGGGAAAATTGGGTTTTCAAGGGGGAACACCTATTTTTTGACCCCCAAAGTGGGTCTGAGGATAATGTTGGCATCCTGAGCATGAATTTCGAGCTCTTATATGCCACCAACATTTCGAAAGGCCATTTATTCACATCATTACATAGAAATTTAATTAAAAATTCTGTTTTGCGAGAAATTTTAATTATTTAAAAAAAATCCTAGGAAGACTCTAGTCAAATTCTGTAAGGCTGAAGATTTGACCTAGCATGGTAATATACGTTGATCCGAGGAATTAGGACATATCCAGGGCCTAATTATTAGGCCACACTCTAGCTTTGGAGGTATCTAGGTGTAAAAACTTGATTAGTTATTTATTGCTAAATCGCGAAAATAATTAGTCCAGTGAAAAAAATACCCTAGAGTGAACTTACTTAGTAACTAGTTCCCATATTGCCTAATCTTCTTACATAGTTCATTATGATAGTATTCATTTATTACAATTCCCTTGTGGGGGTATGTGATTTGAGAAAAGAAAGTGTTGGACTTTTGAACATTCGAAAATTTGTCAAGTGCCTTGTCCATTTGGCAATGAATTCTCGTTCCTGGCCATGTGCATATGAGTAGGTAACACCTCCCAAACTTGTACTTCAAATGTTATAAAGTCCTCTAACCAAGTGCAAGCCTAGGGGAACTTAAGAGGGATTTCCATTTTCATCTCAACAACTTTTCCTTTCACTTTAGACCAGTTCTTTCTTGACACAAAGGGCCACCGCCATTCTCTTCTGTCGTTGCAACCGCCCATCGATTCAGCAGAAGCTGCAATCGCTCACTAATTCGGCCAATGAATTGTCAGGAAACTGCAACCCACTAATGTTGTACGTAGCCGCGGTGTCAAACCACCACTTCTGCCTTTGATTCGTGAAACCCTTTTGTCAAGCCATCATTGCTTCTGCCCTAAGTTTTTTGTTGCTGATGCACACAACCGACTTTCCACCTTCCATCAAATCTCTGTCGCCATCCACTATCGCCTCTCTTCCATTGCGTTCAGTCCCATTGATGTCACATTTTCATTGCTCGACTGCTTCAACCACTATCAATTTTGCGCGAGCCAAGCTTCTGTGTGCCTTCTTCGTACAATAGGTAATGATGTAATTCGCGTCACTGTCATTTTTGTCAGCATTGTAATAGCCATTGAGGGGAGCCAAAATATCTTCCAAAGCGACCATTTCAAAATCACATAGCTATTGCCATAATCGCCAGTTGGTATTCTATTAATCAGCACATAAATTATATTTAACGACTATGACCATAAAGTTATAACGTTATAATAATTGGGTAATATAGTCAAGGAGAAAAGGTAGTGAGACAAGGCAATACTTATAAAGATTAAGGGTTAAATATTTGGGAGGCACCTTAGTGTGTGTAAAATAATAAATAAATGGTATAATTATAAGTCCAAAAAAGGTTAAGGTTTAAGGTTTCAATTAAAAAGGAGGAGAAAAATCAAAATCAAAATCAATAGGGATATTTTATTAAAAGGTGTTGGGAATATAATCTTTTATAAAGAAAAAATATCATTAAAGTTACAAATAAAAATAAAAGTATAAAGTGTTATTTTGAAGGTTAGAAAAGGGTACCTTTTGTTGAAAAGTGTAACTAGGTCCGATTTTCATAATGACATGTAAGTATGATTTTTATGTGATTGATGTGGAAAAGAAAAATACAATGATTGTATGCTTGTTTCATGGGTTTCATGAGCAAGATATTTTATTTTTAGATGGCTCCCATTGAGAGCCTTTAGGATTTTTCATAAAAGTCATTTAGAGTCAATGCCATGTATGAAGAACCCTTCTTGGACATGTTACTAATGTATATGAGTCAATAGAATGGTCTGGTAGCCCTCCAAGATAAGCACAAGGTATCCTTCTTCATGTTGACTTCAAGATGAAGTGAAGAACTCATGTTGGCTTCACCTTATGGAGAGACACCTATTCCTTCACACATGTCGGCTTAGTTATAGGACAAACCACTATATATATATATATATATATATCTGTGAAGGGTTTTCGCATTACCATAGACAACAAGTTCGGATATCTCTCTGAAATTTCAGGTGGACAGTTAAGTGAGAAGTTTGGACCACAAAATTTCGGATCTCTGAAGTTCGGACAAGATTACGGTCGAGGAATTCGGATCACAGTTACAGTGACTATCAAAGAGACACATTTGGTCTCGGTTCTACAATAGAGGCACACAGTTTGGTTAAAGGGATAGAGACTATGAAGGAGCTATAGTTCTATGATATATCACAGTTTTTCGGTGCTACTATAGTGATGCCATTTTAGTGACTTTATAGTGATGTGTTTCGGTGCCATCTCAAGTATGCCTACAGTTCGTATGCTCAGATAGGAGATGATCTTAATGCTAAGAAGGTCAAAGCGAAAGAGGAGTGAAGAAGAAGGTTGATTGTCAAGAGAACTTTTGTCTTGGTCTTGGAGTGGAAAATAGGTCCTGGTCTTGGTATTTCATCAATTGGAATCTCTATAAGAAGAATTTATGCGGGTTTTCCTCTCAAAGCGTGAAAGGTTTTGGCCTTGGCTGATAGCCTACATTCTGTGTCTCTTGTCTATTTATGTTCATGCATTGGTAGCTATTTGATGAAGAAGAACACTAATAATCTAAGTAGAAGAAGATCCTAATCTAAAGAAATAAAAAGCACTCACAAGCAGTTACTAATCAAAGAGAAATCACCTAACTATTGATGCCTTAGGTTTCTCAACACCTTTAAAACCCTAAGTTCATCTTGACGCAAACAAAAGTGGAGCCTAATTCGAAAATAATGGAAGGACGATTTTCCTGTAAGGGTATTTTAATCACACATCACGAATTAATTACATTAAGAGGGACTATCTAAGGGAAAAAAGTTAATATCGCTATTAGTACAAGCAATGATGAAAATTACATAAATATTAATCTGACGAACTGGTTGTTAATTTCAGATGCCAAAGTAGGCAAAACAACATATTTTTTTGGAAAAAGTATTAAATTAATGATTTACAAATAATTGTAGATTGTTATGAGTACATATCCCAATTTCATGTTGTAAAAATGTATGACATAAAGGTTGACATAATTCTTGGTCATCCTTGGTTTAGAGAATTGGGTGCTTTCATGTTAAACATAGAGACTTTTTTTGATGTTTTCTTATGAGGGAAAGATGATCACATTTCGAGACATGACAATGAAGTCATCATCAGAAGACTTTAAAGACATTACGGAATTAATATCTCAAAAGAATCAAAACAAATACCAGAGAAGCAAAAAGAGCTTGAGGAGGTCATATCAAATAAAAACGAAGAGAATTTTTGATTAAAAGATCATATCCAGAAACTACTTGCACAAGTCAAAAAGTGTAAAACTAAGAAGCACAAGTTAGAACAAGAAAAAGAATTTTTTGACTAGAAATTCAACGAAAGTCTATCAGGGAAAGAAGAAGAAAATTTACAATTGAAGGACCTATTAGAACAATGTGTTTAAAAGACGAGAAACTTGAATGCCAAAATAAAGTTGACTCAGAAAATGAGGAACTCTTATGTCTCAAAAATCATAATCAAAGTCTACTCACTCACATTAAGAAACTTAAAAATGATAAGAAATCATTGAACAACAAATGAGAAGAATTTATGACGAAGGAAGTGTCAAAGTCTGCAATCCAAGTTGAAGAAAAATATATGAACTCCTAGCTAGTCAATATCACAACTCAAGGAGAAGAGAAACCTATGGAAGTTAAAACCAATTCAGGGATTGTAGTTCAAACAATGGAAATTCCAAGTGATGATTCAGTAACCAACTTAACAACAATAGTACTTGAAGTAAATGAGGAAATTACCACACACATGATAAGGGGAAATCCAACTAGTAGAACTCACTTATTGACATCTGAACCATAATAGTAGACAACTAAATAATTTTATATATTTGAACTATTCAGAAGGAAAACAACAAATATATGTTCCAAGGAACACTGAAGTTTGCAGAATCCAGTCCTATGATAAAACTATTCATAACAAAATTCCAGTGATCGGAAGATTCCACAGAGGGTTAATCTAGGATGGTCCAATCCATTCTCAGTCCGACAATTTTGTTTATCACTCAGAGCATCATATTGTCTTGTATCAACGAAGATGGAAGTTCAAAGATGAGAAGATACTTGAAACAGGAAAATAGATCAAGACTTTCATTAGTAAGCTTTGAGGACAAAGCTTTTTGAAGAGGAAATCAATGTTATGAATACAAATATATATAAAATAATGCAGATATTGTAAAACACTAATGATAGTAGATAATGATTAATTAATAACTAGTTAATGAATATGCATGTCCCTAAGGACATAACCGTTGGTGAAGAGGTACTTGGCTAGGGTATATAAGCATGCCCTGACCCTCATTCTAATCACCTCATATCAATTCTTTTAAATAATATTTAGTATACAATTACTTGTCCTACAATGGATGTCTTTGTCTTTGAAGTATTCTGAAGATTACTCTGCTGTGTATACAACCTTTGTTCATTACAAATTGACCTTGTTTTGTCTATTTTAGCCCTTGGGTGCCGAGTTGCTCACATTATACTCAACGTCTACCTTGGAGGGACCTCTTTTTTGCTTGCTTAAAGAATTCAACCTCCTTTTCTTCATTGGAAGGCTAGTGGCTAGCTTGGCTTGAAGGCTTTTCACAATTTCTTGGAGTAATTTTGTAGTTGATGCTTGAACAATTAACCCTTGGGGGCTCCTATTTGGATAGTTAAGCTTCAACATTCCACCATTTGACCTCACATTCCTCTTTACTCCATCAAATAGCCCAAAGGATGACTACGTCATGCCCGAACATAGAATAAATGCTTGAAGAGCTTGGCTTGATGTCACATTAGCATGAGTATTGAGGTAACGTGGCTTGTAGATTATACTCGCTTGCCATATCTTCCTTGTCCACTTCATTACTTGCCTTCAAATCTTGTTGCTTAGAATGTCACATGGAAGGCCCTTTTGCCCCAAAAATGGGTTGGTATTTCAGCTACACTTACATTGGAGAGTGTTCTCATCTCTTTTACTGAGCACATATATTATATTATTTGAGGTGGTTATGAAGGGCATTTATTGGGAAGCATGGAGCATACATGATTTGCCATACGTATGGCTTTTGCATGGTTGTGTTTCCTCTCCTTTCTAATTTTGTTGGAGATTTATTGGAGGGTGCATGTGTGAAAGTTGCTACTTGCTATTTTTGGTCATATTCATTGAGGGCACACTTGCGGAGAGATATTCTACATAATATTTTGGCAGTTGACCACATCCTTCCTTGAGGTGTGCTCCATCTACTTGGCATCTTGCACATTCATCCATGGAGTTGTTTGCCTTGGGATTGACACGTTGATTGATTGCATGCATCTTTGTGCACTTCTTGCTATTTTTGGAGGAGGTTGTTATGGAGCATTCTCCCTGGAGGATTATTATATGTTTATTTCTTTCATGCTTCTTCGGGGGAACACTTAGTGAGTTCTTCTTGGTGGACCATGGAGCACATCCTCCAATGTGGAGAATTGCTTTTTATTTCCTGCATGCTTACATTTTTGGAGGGTGTAATCCATGTAGATGGTTGCATTTGGCTTGGTTTGATGCTTTTTTTTGGTGGTATGCCCCCTTCATGATCACTATTTGGTGCCAACATTCCCTATTTTAAGATGGGGTGAGTTGGCTTTGAGAAGCCTTTTTCCACACGTTATGATATGACTAGCCATATGATAAACCCAATTGGTGTATCTAGCACCATATAATAAACTCAATTGCTGTTAGCATTGATATGGCATCACTTTCATACCAACATTTTGAATAGCATACCTTGCTTCCCAGGGACAAATTTCTGCTATAGAAATCAGCAAGCTATGCCTGTTTCATAGAATGTATAGCAGCCCCTATAGCTTTACAAATTCATTTACTTGTTTTATTTATTATATACTCCCTTGACTCTATTTGGCCAAGTGGTGATTACACACTTGGTCTTGGATTTTCTCCACATCTTTCCCATCTCACACCACTCATTAATCCATTATTGTGTCGAGAGGCTCTCTACAACCCAGTGTAGGGGAGATGTGTAGGCGTAATGTAAGAAAGTTTGTCAACATTTTTAAATGTCGGGAAAAATATATTTAGAAAAGGAAAAAAATTAAATTAAATGTCAGCTTCATATATTTTAATTAATATTCAAATTAAAGCATATGTAAATATAAAATATAAAAATGTAAATGAACGTCAAATAATTTCACCTAACAATGATCAATCTCAGTCATCTTATTTTATAAAAAAAAAAATTTAACACAAATTAATAAAATTGGATAAAATATAATGTATAAAACCACGGTCTCTAACAAAAACCATGGCAAAAACTAATATATTTATTTGATTAAATAAAATATAGAGTACCAAAATAATCAGCTATAAATAATAAATAATAAAATAAAAATATATAAATGTCCATATCAAAGTATAAGTGAATCCAAAAAATTATAAATAAATAAATCAAGAATTAAACATTATAATTTATAAATGGATTATTAATTAATGGTGATATTATTTCAAAATTATGAAATTAGTTCGGCTAGTCTAATATATAGATGAAATGGTACTATTTGGGTCAATTTTATTCAAAATATAGTACAAATTTTTAAAAATCATATTTTTAAGTTGTTTAATTTGCAAAGCTCAAGTGCCTTAGGGTTTTTTAGGGTGGATAATCTATCTATGCATTCAAAAGTGTATTTTAAACAACAAAAAGTCACAACCTTGCTAGGAATTGTATTGCTGGATTGGGCCAAAAAGCCATTTCATTAATTAGTTAGACTATGCCAAATTAAGTTAAAGATAATAATATTTCTTATTAATTGACAAGTTTAAATTTCAAAAAATAATAATTTAAAATAAATAAATATTTATTTATATTTTTTTTCAAAATATCCAACAATAAATTACTATTAATATATTAATTTATAAAATAATATTTAACAAACAAAACATTAATACTTAAGTATATTTGAGACATGAAATAAAAACTATAAATGATACTATTTTTAAAACCAGCTTAGATCCATCTTAACTCCGGATATACCACACGCCGAGAGGTATCAAATCTCTTGAGATACAAACCTTTTAAAGTGAAAAGATTGGATTGCTCTTGGTGTTTGGTAGATCTGGAGTGAAGATGGATCTAGGCTGGTATTACTACCACCTATTTTGCTTAGGTCAAGTTTTCGTTACATCACCTTGTGCCCTCCCCCTGAGCTGAAGATGAACCAACCAAGAATGTAAAATCCCCTCCTGAACATCCTTAAATTTTTCAATAAGTTTCTGAGTTTATATTGAGTTTTCAGTGGTGCTTTTTGTCAAACAGTTTGGTTGCACACTGCTGTAGGTACACTTTCTCAAATTTTACTCAGATAAATATGCACAGTAACCATTATGCATCTCAAACAAAGTATTTTAGAGTTCAGGCAGAATTATTTAATGCCCAGAAATTTATATATAGCTGATATATGACGAGGTCATAATGAAAACAATCTAGAATAGCTCCCTTTTGACTATACAAATCTCCTTTCAATATAGAAAAATCAAGATTGCATATACAAATATCAGCAATTAGCAAGTAGTTTCATGGACATTTGGGTAAGAATACAAAGCACAGAAATTGTGAAAAAAACCTGGTATGAAGTGACTGCCAACAGAAATGTATGACACGGTCCCTTGACATAATATTCCAGCACTCAGATTCAGAGATAGACTGCCCAGGAATAAGCTAACAAATCAGACTTCATAGTGAGGCCACATGTCCAGCCCAGGAAGGTACAAACAAGTTCGAACCATGCAAAAAGGCACCACACAAGCTGATATATATATATATCTTTATATATTATATATATATAGAGGCTTGGTGCAGGACAGAACGTGGTAGAAACTCAACCCACAAAGAGATTCAAACTTCACAAGTTCAGATATACACTAGTAAGAGGTACATGGCCAGGGTGGGGTGCGCGCACCCCACGCACCCGGGACGGGGAGACTCTTGGGGGTGCGTTTCCCCACGTGCCCCTTTTGGGGAGACTCGGGGAGACGCAAGGGGGTGCGTTTCCCCAATGTGGGAGACTAGACTCCCCGAAAGGGGTACTTCTGGGCGTCCCCCCGAAAATGGGGTTCTTCTGGGCGTCCCCCCTTTATTCAGAGTTGGTAAAAAGTTACATCTTTTAATTTTTAGATGTGTAGAGCACTTCCACATAGTCCTGTATTTTCGATTAAAAAAGATGGTCACCAAAAGTTTGTAGTCAACAAAGCTTTTAATCCATAAGGATTCCAAAAAAAAATGTGGGAGGAAAAGATCCTTCTTTGCTTGACAAGACCATCAACAAATATTCTCTTGTATGAGAGAGTAAGCGATATAGAGTTCATCAAAAACATACAACTATAAAGCATAAGAGGTTTCCAATAATATATATAAAAACATATGCAAAAGATATAATCAGAATGTTTGAATAGTGACAATAAAGGAAACCTCTCGGAAGCCAATCAAGGTCGTCTGTTGTTCACTTAAGAATTAACCTGCTTTGGAAAGGCTATTAGTCACTGTGTTAAGTTCCATTAAAAAGGCTGAAAGCATGAAAGCTTTTTGGTAGCACAGGAAAAAGACATATCAAAATATATAAATATATTTTTAGAATGTCTATAATAGTACTAGTGATACACGTGAATAGTTAAAACATAACTATGATGGTTATGATGACTATGCAGGCATGAAGGTATCATAGTTAGAATCTAGTGTGAGAAGATAAAACAAATTACAATTATAAATTTTAAAATTATTTGAGTTTGGATTTGAAATTGTAAAATTTATTTTGCAGTTTCATTTACATCATCATCATCATCATGGCAACTTCAAGTTCAATCATTCTTGAGGCAGAGGAACATGAAACTGACTCTATTTCTAAACTTAAGGTTGATCCAAAATCACCACTTTGGAAATATGTGACTATTGTAGGGAAGTTTCAAGGAGGGGGATCATTGGCATGGGTTTGCAATGAGTGTCAAAAGGAGTTTAAGGGATCATACACTTGAGTTAAAGCATATTTACTTGGGTTAAAAGGCAATGGCATTCAAATATGCACTGGCCCACCTAAAGAGAATGGGACAGAGAGAAAAGGTTTAAGCAAGAAGAAACTTGTAAAATATGATAAAGGTCAAGATGATGCAGATGCCAAGGCGAATGAGACAAATCCCGTCTCTCAATTCAAACAACCAACAACTACAAGGTTGGGATCATCTTCATCAAGGCCCCCAATTTCGTCTCATGAAATTGGAAACCTTGGTACAGAGCGGTTTAATCTGGGTCCACTTGAAGAGAGTTCTAATAATGATGTTCGAGAGACGACAAATGCAACTATAGGTCAATGCATTTATGCAAATGTCCTTCCCTATAACGTTGTGCAATCTCCTTACTGGAGAAAGATGATAAAAGTAGTGAATGAAGCCCCAAAAGGGTACAAGAGCTTTGCATATGAGAAGGTCCGCACTACAATGTTGAGTGTTGAGAAATTAGATTTGGAGGCTAAATTAAGCCCCATTCGTAATTCATGGCGCATTTAAGGGGTGTCCATCATTTCTAATGGATGGAAAAATCAAAGGAATAGGCCTTTGATCAATGTGATTGCTCATAGCCCAGAGGGCGCAATGTTTTTGAAGGTAGTGGATTGTGAAGGGTAGATGAAAGATTCCCAATTCATTGTTGACATCTTGATTGAAGCAATTGAATTGGTGGAGCTAGAAAATGTTTTCCAGTTAATAACTGAAAATGGAATGGTGTATGCACTAGCAGGCTTAATTATTGGAGGCAAATATCAACACATCGTTTGGACCCCTTGTGTTGTACATTCATTGAACATCATGTTGAGTAAGATGGGGAAACAAATTGGGTGGATTTGAGCTATTTTTGAAGAGGCAAAAGAAATTCAAGTTTTCATCACAAACCACGACATGCCCCAAGGCATCTATAGGGTATTTGCGAAGTTGGAGCTCGTTAAGGTACCTAAACTTTAAAGTTTATTACATAAATTCTAATTTTTATGACTCTAAATTCAAATATGTAAATTGGATTCTCAAATGTCCTGATTTGTGAATCGTAACAATTATTCAATCAAATCATGATTTTTAAATTATTGAAACATTCGCAATTTGGCACTTGCAAGTTGCTGAGACTCATTTTGCTTCTCACATCACAGTCTTAACAAGGCTTATGCATGGGAAAGAAACATTACAATCAATGGTATGCAGTGTTGTTTTGAATCAATGGAGGCTATCCCAATTTGATAGAGCAGTAGTAGTGAAAATGTTGGTTTTTGATGATAAATGGTGGGATAGGGTGGAGTACCTCTTGGATTTACTAAACCAATTGTGGATTTTCTCCGCTTGTTTGACATAGATATGGCTAACTTCAGAGAGGTGTATGAGGGCATTGATTCAATGATAGTGAAAATAAAGGTGGTCATAAATGCCAAGGAGAAGGACCCAAATGAATTGTTTTACTGAGAAGCAAAATATATATTGACCAAAAGTGGAACAAGATGACCACCCCATTGCACCTTTTGGCCTATGCAATGAATCCAAAATATTATGTTGTAGAGTTGCTAAGTGATCTAGAAAGAACAATACCGAACAATGGCTCAGAAAGCTCACAAGGATTTAAAAAATCTTTTTGTAGATCTTGAAATTGGGATTCGGATTCATTCAAAGTTTGCTCATTTTTTGGGATCAAAGGGTTGGAGTTGTGATATTGATTGTATGCGGGGCAAGACCAAATTAAGTCCAATTGATTGGTGGAACTACTATAGTGGGAAACTTCCACAGATCCAAAAATTGGCCATTAGGATCTTGTCACAGGTTTCTAGTTCCTCTTTAGCAGAAAGGAATTGGAGTACATATGGTTTCATCCATTCAGTGAAGCAAAACATATTGGGCTCTAAGAAGGCTAAGGAACTAGTGTATGTTCGTTCAAGCTTTCACCTTCTATCACACAGGAGAGACGAATACAAATTTAGGGCCTCCAAACTATGGGATGTGGAACCAAAGTTGCCTAACTTGGATATGATGTTGAACGCTAGGTCTCATATGACTTTGTTTAATGAGGAGGCATCCTTGTCCACTTGAAGACCCTCATCAAACAAAGTCATATGAGATGTGGCATCCAACGTCATATCCATGTCAAACAACTATCGTTCCACATCCCATAGTTCGACATTCAACGTCATATCCAAGTCAAGCAACTCTCGTTCCACATCCCATAGTTCAACGACCCCAAATTTGTATTCGTCTCTCTTGTGTGACAAAAGGCGAAGGTTTGAATGAACATACCCTAGTTCCTCAACCTTCATAGCGCCCAATTTATTTCGATTCACTGAATGGATGAAGCCATATGTACTCTAGTTCCTTTCTGCTGAAGAAGAACTAACAATCTGTGGCAAGGTCTTGATGGCCAATTTTTGGATATGTGGAAGTTCCTACCATACTAGTTCTACCAATCAATTGAACTTAATCTAGTCTTGTCCGGCATACAATCAATATCATAACCCCAACCCTTCGATCGCATAAAATGAGCAAACTCTGAATGAATCTGAATCTGAATTTCAGGGTCTAGAAAAAGTTTTTTTTAAATCCTTGTGAGTCTTCTGGGTGTTTGTTTGGTACGGTTATTTCTGGATCACTTAGCAACTCTGCAACATAATATTTTGGATTCATTGCATAGGCCAAAAGGTGAATTGGGGTGGTCATCTTGTTCCACCTTTTGGTGAATATATTTTTTACTTCTCTGTAAAATAATTCACTTAAGTCCTTCTCCTTGGCATTTATAACCACCCTTATCTTCTCAATCATGGAATCAATGCCCTCATAGGCCTCTCCCAAATTAGGCATATTTGTGTCAAACAGATGCAACAAATCCAGAATTGGCTTAGTAAATGCCAAGAGGTACTCCACCCTATCCGACCATTCATCATCAACAACCAACCTTTTCACTGCTATTGCTCTATCAGATTGGGATTGCCTCCATTGATTCCAAAGAGAACTGCATACTGTTGATTGTAATGCTTCTTTAACTTGCATAAGCCTTAATAAGACTATGATGTGAGAAGCAAAATGAGTCTCAACAGCTCGCAAGTGCCAAATTACGAATGTTTTAATAATTTAAAAAACATAATTTGATTGAATAACTATTATGATTCACAAATCATGACATTTGAGAATCCAATTTACATATATGAATTTAGAGTCATAGAAATTAGAATTTATGAGATAAACTTTAAAGTTTAGGTACCTTAAGGAGCTCCAACTTCGCAAATTGTCTATAGATGCTTTGGGACATGTGGTGGCTTGTGATGAAGGCTTGAATTTCTTTTGCCTCCTCAAAAATAACTCAAATCCACTCAATTTGTTTCCCCATCTTGCTGAACATGAGGTTTAATGAATGTACAACACAAGGGGTCCAAAAGATGTGCTAATATTTGCTTTCAATAATTAAGCTTGTTGCTATACACAACATTGCATTGTTAGTTATTACATGGACAAAATTTTTTGACCCACGAATTCAATTGCTTCAATTAAGATGGCAACAATGAATTGTGAATCTTTCATTTGCCCCTCACAATCCATTGTCTTAAAAAAAATATCCCCTTTTGGGTTCTAAGCAATCACATTGGTCAAAGGCCTATTCCTTTGATCTTTCCATCTATCAGAAATGATGGACACCCCTGAAATGCGCCGTGAATTAGAATGGGGCTTAATATAGCATCCAAATCTAATTTCTCAACACTCAACATTAAAGTGCAGACCTTCTCATATCTAGGGCTCTTGTACCCTTTTGGGGTTTCATTCACTGCTTTTATCATCGTTCCCCAATAAGGAGATTGCACAAGGTAAAGGGAAGTATATTTACATAAATTCATTGACCTATAGTTGCATTTGCCATCTCTCGAGCATCATTATTAAAACTCATTTCAAGCAGGGGCCTAGATTAGACCGCTTTGAACCAAGGTTGCCAATTCCATGAGAGGAAATTTGAGGCCTTGATAAAGATGATCTCAACCTTTTAGTTGTTGGTTGTTTGAATTGAGAGACGAGATTTGCTTCATTTGCCTTAGCATTTGCCTCATCTTGTTTTTTCTGATTTTTTACAAGTTTTTCTTTGCTTAAACCTTTTCCCTCTTCCCCATTCTCTTTAGGTGGGACAAAGCATATTCGAATCCGGTTGCCTTTTAACCTAAGTAAATGTGCTTTAACCCAGGTGTATGATCCCTTAAACTCCTTTTGACACTCATTGCCAACCCATGTCAATGATCCCCCTCTTTGGATCTTCCCTACAACAATTACATATTTCCAAAGTGGTGACTTTGGATCAACATTAAGTTTAGAGACATATTTAGTTTCATGTTCCTTCGCCTCATGAATGAGTGAACGTGAAGTTGCCATGATGATGATGTGAATGAAACTGCGAAATAAAATTTACAATTAAAAATTTAAACTCAAATAATTTTAAAATTTATAACTTTAATTTGTTTTAACTTTTCACGCTAGATTCTAACTATGATACCCTCACGCCCTCATAGTCATCATAGTTAAGTTTTGACTATGCATACGTATCACTAGTACTATTATACATATTCTAAGTATATATTTATATATTTTGATATGTTTTTTTTCCTGTGCTACTGAGAAGCTTTCATGCTTTTAGCCTTTTTAATGGAACTTAACACCAAGACGATTTGCCTTTCCAAAGGAGGTTAATTCTTAAGTGAACAAAAGATGACCTTGATTGTCTTCAGAAATGTTTCCTTTATTGTCCCTACTCAAACATTTTGATTATATCTTTTGGATATGTTTTTATACATATTACTGGAAACCTTTTTTTCTTTATACTTGTATGTTTTGGATGAAATCTATATGGCTTAGTCCCTCATATAGGAGAATATTTGTGGATGGTTTTGTAAAGAAAAGTAGGATCTTTTCTTCACACAATTTTTTTGGGAATCCTCATGGATTAATAACTTTGTTGACTACAAACTTTTGGTGATCGTCATTTTTAATGGAAAATACAGGACTATGTGGAAGTTCTTTACACATCTAAAACTTAGAAGATGTAATTTTTTATTGATTCTGAATAACACTGTGTTTAATTGTTTTTTTTGTGGGGAAAAATGAAAGTGAGATTTGCACACCAACAAGTTGATTTATTCAGATTTCCACACAACATGGTCTAGGGCAACGACACAGTAAAAGCACACAACTGAGATGTAATTCTCTCCCTTGCAAAAACGTATCTGCCATGGACCTAACCTTTGAACAAAATAAGACTTTGTCAACCATAGTCTCAAAGTATGGTGCATGAGGTTGTGAGTTCCAAAGTCTACATAGATAGTCTTTTTGGGCATACTCTGCTCATAATAGATGGTAGAAGAACAGAAGAATGTTTGAAACCTTTCAAGATTCAAGTTTCAACATGCATTGCAGGACATATCAGAGTATCAAATATCCCCTTGTTTGATGCCAACATTCTAGAAAGGAACATAACATGCTCAGTCCAGAAGTAACAAGGAAGCATATTAACATATCCCTTGCAAAGTTTAAAGTTTTATGCAATTTAACAAATTAACAAGAATGAGAGTCGAGACTCACTTAAGCTCCGCCCAGTGCCTGCAAGTATAGGTCCTGCACTGCCCAATGTCTAATAGAGCTCGGGCTCGTGCTCACAAGGTCCATTTCCCAGCGGGCCGATGTCTAATAGAGCTCAGGCACGTGTTTACAAGGTCCACTTCCTGACATCCAAATTATCAACAACAAACAAGCTCGCACCACGCTGCCGCCACAATAAATTTACACTAGTTTTGCTACCTTAGCACAAGGCTCACACCACAGTTTACCTGCTCGGGCCCCCACTGACTAGTTACCAACTTACTACAGACATCCATACTCCATGGGGCTGCACCATGGGGCTCGGGCTGCTCCAGACTCTCGTCATTGAGTAAATGAGGTAATTGAGAAAGGCGGTAAATACTAAATAAGAAGGCTTAATCAGTTTACATAAGTTAACCTGTCCCTGGTGTTTAAAATTTGAGGGTCATTTTCGATGTTTTTCATGTTCAAAATCTGTTTTCGATGGTAACACACGCAAAATACTCAGATCTGTTTCCTGAATTACATGATCTGTATCACAATTTCCGGATCCGTACCATGTTTTTCCTGATACGGATCTGTATATTCCGGAAAGGGATCAAAAACAATGAAAACCTCCCGGATCCGTATCCAATAAAAATTCTCCGTACCCAAAAATTTGAAACGGGCTGGATTCTTATTCAATATTTTATTTCTTGCCCTATATTATAGTTCCTTCTGTAATATAACATTTACTTTCTTTAGAACAACTATCTTGTTTATATAGTTACTAGTATTCTTTAATAACACTATACCAGCTTGTTGGGGAAACAATGTTGGTATACTGAACAACACTGATTCAAGTTTTATTGTACATTGTCTGCATAACCTCACTTCTTAGAGCATCTTGCCATGTCATGTTGAATCCTTGAACAGTTAACAAGGAAAAAGGCTCAACATTCTACATTTTCGACCTTGTCCAGGTTTCCATCACCAGAAACTGGACGTAGATTCTTTGCTAAAATGACCTTTTTGGATTTAATGAAATTGCTACTTTTAATGCAAAAATGGATTCAGCACCCTTTAATATTCCTACTGCAACTGGATTATGCAATTTTAAATTCCGTTATCTGCAATTCCATTAATCCAAAATGGTTCCTGCTGGGATTTAGATAAAAAATGCCAGTTTCCCCCCTGTTATTTTGAGCATTAGGAAAAGGGCCAATTCATAGCATGTATAGAATGTGGCATGAACAAATAGGCAACATTGTTGACATTAATTAAGCAACGGAAATAGCTCCCTGTGTTATTTTTGTTTTGAATGCTCATATCTTTGCATCTATAACATGTTTTAAGGATGTTCTAAGTCACTTATTACTAACAGTGCCTAAGAGTAGATGTGGACCTTTTCGACCTTAGGTATTCTTTTATGCCATATTTTAGTCAGTTTAGGTTATATTCGTGGACTTTTAGTTATGGTATTTGTTTAATTGATGAGGAGAAATATTGTTTTTCTTTTTTCCCTGTAAATAAAATGCTTTACATATAGATAAGGCAAGGCTTTAACCTCTAACACCTAAAAGTAGATTTCATTGTGTTCCTCATTGTTTTCTTGATATTTTTTGTTGCATGCAATACCACTTATTTTTCATTTGATTAGTTTCTGCTTATTTCGTTTCTGAATTGTACTCATTTTCAGTTACTAATAGTTTGTTTGCATTTGATTATTGCAGGCAGTTCCAAGTGCAATTGCTATTGTGAGGGGCAGAGATGGAAAAAGTCCACCAGAAGCAATTGATTTTATTTTGCAGTTGTTAAAGGTAGACTGCTAATTCTGAATTTGTTCAGCTTTGCATGTTTCACATGAATATTTAGAAATTTGTGTCCTTTTAGTATTCTTTAGGTTTTGGAGCTGTCCATTCCAATGACTGTAGTTGAATGCTTCTGTTACATTACTTAGGATATCTTCATTTGTGCATGAGAAATGAAAACTGTGTTGTAACTTCACAAGGGGACACCTTTGGTGTGTTTTGAGGCTGTTAAATTTAGTTAACAACAGTATATTCTATGCCCAGCACAATTACTTCAACGTTACTTAAGCAGCCCAATAGCAATTTCCAATTTAGATTTCCAGTGGAAATCATATTGACAGTAAAAGTAGATAGAACATAAAACAATATGCAAAAGACAAGCCAAGACAAAGAAGACACCAGATTTGGCGGATGCCAGGGAAAAACCCCAAGATGGGGAAACCCTTTGATCAATTCTTCTTATTATTATATCAAAATGTTCAGCAGAGAGAGAATACAAAAGTCAAATTGACTTGCCCAATTCAAAGTCAAAACAGCCCTGTCAATTTCTGCAGTCAACTGCAGTCAAACTTCAGCCCTAACCAGAAAGTCGAACTTGTCAAAGCAGCAATAGAATGTCCTTAAAACAGCTTGGTCTTCCCCAGTCAAACTCGGCCTGATCAGGAGGCCAAAGTCAGCCCAAAACAGTGACAAAGTCAATAGTCAAAGTCGGTCAAACTGCTGTCTTGAAATCTGCGGTCAACCTGCAATTTGGTCTACGGTCAAAGTGCTCAGAAAACCTCAGTTTCTATGCCAAAAGCTGTGGCCTGCTGAGACATAAATATGCCCAAAAGATCGAAGTCAAATGATGCCTGGAAGGTGGTGGTCAACGCTGGTCAAACTGCAATCAACTCTGTAATTTTGGCCCTGTAATTCAGCTTTTGAAATTCGCCCTTCTTGATACACACGTGTGAGAGAGAAGAATGCCCAATGTGGTACAACCCAATGAGAGAAGGAGAGAGAATATGTGAGTGAAGAAGATGTTAAATGAGGTGAAAGGTCACTTGTATTTATACAAGTCGTTGATGGTGAAGAGTCATGTCCATTAGGCTTCATGAGCCTGATGAAGTGGCCGACTTGAACAATTTGCACATGTGTGGGCATAAATTTAAAATCACACTTCTGCTTGTCCAAATGAGATGATCATTATATCAATTTTGGCCCTCTCGAAAAGAGGAATTTAATGCAAGGTTGCACAAAACGGGGAAACAGGTATGAGTTTCCAAAACGGGCACGGGTACGAAACATGACCCTCCCAAATTTTGGAAACGGGGAAACACGAATATATATATATATTAGGACATTTAAGAAATATGTGCAATCATAAAGAATATATGATACATTCTAATTTATTACATTATTATAAAATTGTCATTTGTCAATGCATAAACTATAAGCCTCTAAATTTACATTACATTTACTCATGAATGATCACATAATGAAAATAGAAATATCCAAAATCAGCCACGAGAAATTTCTAATTTCTTGTCTCGTGCTTGATTGGGAGTCTCCTCCTACATAGTCGAATGACCTTAGTGCTCTTGATTAAATACAAGTTTCATACCCTAGTACCCTACATGGTCTTGATTATTGGGAGTCTCCCTTGCATAAAGGGCTTGGGTCTCTTGATTAAATACAAGTTCCATACCCTAGTACATGATAAAATCCAGTGGAAACATTGCAATCCCCCCAATCCTGAAATCCTGAAAAACAGATAAGTCTACTGGATTTTCAGTGAGATCTAAAATTCTACTATCTCCATATGAAATCCAATGAGGACGAAACCACTCTCAAACATCCCGAGTCATTTCGTGGTAATGTTACAAATTTAAGTAAAAGGATGAAAATGAAAAATAAAGGAGAATATCACTTTTACTTTAAGAATTTAACATTACCATGAATTGCATATGCCTCAAACTTCCTGATGAACTGCATATTAACACTAGGGAAAAAGTTCACTTTTATAACTTTAGATAGGCATCTAGAAGCAACTAGAAGGCATTAGAAAAACCTAATTAAAAATTAGAAGACCAATTAATAAAAAAGAAAGTCAAGTTGCATGTGGAAATGGCATCATACGGCCCAGAAACGCGTTTCCGGCCGTACTGGCCACGTTTCCACCTCGAGAAACGTGTCAGTACGGCCAGAAACACTTTTCTGGGCAATACCGTACGCGTTTCCACGTTTTGTTTCCGTTTCCGTACGGAAACTCCTCCCCTGCGAGCGTTTCTTGCAACTTAGATTTAATGCAATCATCATCTCCATCAAATGAGTTGTCCTATAGTGGAATTTGGCTCTAATTGCCATTTTAACACTCCCTCTCAACTAGGGTGAATTCCACCTGCCAATCCATCCATCATCATCGACCATCATGCCAACCTGGCGTCATGTCCCATCTTTGTCATCTCATCTCTACTTTGCTGAACCATGATGTAATAATGAAGAAGAATTGCTCGAGAGTGAGTGGTAAGACCTTACCACTCTCCATTTACAAAAGTTAGTCCAGAGGTAGAACCTCAATTGATCCCAGATCAAGTTGTTAAACACCATGCATCCTAAACATAGGGAGTACGACAGTGCACGATGCATCCATCGGTAGTGCTATGGTCCCTATGCATGTTTCCTAACTCATTGGCCAGATGAAAGGTACCTCCCATGAGTCTCGAACTACATGGATAGGATGTATGCTCGGGCATCAACAGGAGAAAGTGAACCACTCATCCTATGCATATGTCAATCGTAGGGGAGAGTGAACCACTCACCCTACATAATATATCTATAATCATAGGGGAAGGTGAACCACTCGCCCTACACAGGTCTTCCATCGTGGGGTATCACAGGGGAAGGTGAGCCACTCACCCTGTACATAATGCACCAATAAGGGAAGGTGAATTACTCATCCTATGGTCACTCAGCTCCAAGAAGTACTCTAAATCCCTAGGATCTCCCAGAGCTCAGTGTCCACCTCAAGCGAGACCCTCATAGGAGGGTCTTTCGACGACTCGAAGTCTCTTTCAAAAGGCTAAGACTTTGACCTTCGCTAAGGGCTTTGTGAGGATGTCTGTGATCTGCTCATTAGTTTTGATGTGTTGGAGCCTTATTGCTCACCACTGTACCGTGTCCCAAATAAAGTGGTACCTGATATCAGTGTGCTTGGAGCTGTCATGGAACACGAGATTCTCTGAAAGGTGAATTGCACTTTGGTCGTCGCAGTAGATCACAGTGGTAATTCGCCCTCGACGGTGCTTAGAGCAAACGATTTTTGTCTTACTCATCGAAGAAATTGAAGCAAACCCCAATGAGAAGCAACATCCAAATGTGCTCTTACAATCCACAACACTACCAGCCTAGCCATCATCAATATATCCATCTAGCCTCAAATTCTCGGTAGTGTATCTCAGCCCATAGTTGATTGTGCCAGGAAGATATCTTGAGATTCTTAGCAGCAATCCAATGTATGTGATGAGGCTCAACCATAACTTGGTTCAACTTATTCACAACGAAAGCATATGTCGGGGCAGGAGTTTACCAAGAAGATCAGGGCCCCCACAAGTTGTCTATATTTGGAAGGATTTGCCAATTTGGGCCCAACAACACTTCCACATAACTTCTTGGAGTTGAGTTCCATTGGAGTAGACACAAACTTGCAATCCACCATCCCATGTCTCTTGAGCAATTTCACAATATATTTTCTTTGAAAAAGGAAAATCTCACCTGGATTTTGCTAGACCTCCAGGCCTAGAAATTAGTGCATCAGACATAGGTCCTTCATAGTTATAAGAAGAGCTTCGGCGTAAATCACATGAAACAGACTTTTGTCGACGCGTTTCGAACCAACTAGTGTGGTTCATCGTCAGGACAAGTTGAAGAAACAGATCAGGCCTAGCATGTTAAATAGACAGAGCAGAGACTCCAACGGCTACCTAACGGCTATGTTTGACTCTAGGACCCAGGCCAAAATTATATTCATAAATTTAATCTTAATTATTATTTTTACAATATTAAGGTTAATAATATACTATTCTCTATTTCTAGAATAAAGAAGTTAGTACAGATAACGAGCGAGATACCACCAAAGAATTAATTTAATTAAACATAAAATATACTATGGTTATTAAGAAGAGAAAGAAAAGAAGATTGATGAAGATCTTAACATAATAAATAATACCTTTATTCATTTATTAATTTCTTGATTAAATATATATGAGTTATTTATTAAAGGTATGTTAATATGTTTATAAAATTATTAAATCTATGATGGATCACAGAAGCCTCAATTCTACAAAAGGTCCTTCATCTCAAACATTGAAGCCAACTCCTTGTGATCCAAAATGGATCCTAAAAACCCTCTAAGTTTTCAAAAATAAAAAAAACTATCGCATGAGAAAAACCTTTACAAAAGGTGGATTACACTATCGCAAAGGAAATACAAGAAGAAATGGTGAAAACAGAGTCTATCGGAGGGTTAAGCAACTTCGCATAGGAGCTGTCGGATCTAGCCGATCAACGGTCCAGATCTAATCGGCGTATCGCAGTCGGAGGTGGCAAGTGGAGTCTACCGGAAGTGGCCTTATGGGAAATCGCTATTGCGATTGGCACGATTAAATGAGAGCCGTTGATCTATGCGCGCATATCAACGGTCCAGATCTACTCGCGCCATCGCATCGCTAATACACACACAAGGACTTATCGGGGGCCCGAGGACTATTCGATATGTGATTGTGATATATCACATCGCAAAATCGCATCGCGACAATACGAAAGAGCAGAGCCAATACATATGCGACTTGCGATAAAGCCAGACTCGACGGGTCTTATGGGTACATATATATATATATATATATATATATAAATATATAATAATATTTTGAGTTCCGTAAAAGGGAGTTTTTCTATGTAAAGTTGTAGTTTCGTTAAATAAACGAAAATCATAGGAAATGCGAATGGAGCGATAAAATGGACCCAAAAGGGTTTATACGTGCAACGATATATATTTTGAGTTTTGTAACGAGCGGGATTGCGGGCGGGCCTCAGGAGGTAAGCGATATTGGACGAGCTCTGCCCGAGCCCATACATTGGCCGCCACGTGGCTCGGAGTCGGAGAGAGAAAACCGCCTGTTTAGGTGGGTAATCTCTGGGTGCATAAGCCACCCGAAATCAATAGCAACTGTTGGATCAACGATCACTTGCGATAGTGCTCGAAGACGGATCCAAAAGGATTATAGGGCATAATTGATAATATTTCAGGTCCGATAGAAGGCATTTGGGTAGATTTTGACAGTGTTTCTGTGTATTTCTATGTGTAAACCGAGAACGACTGTTTTGGGATTTCTTATGCGCCGATGGTCCCTTCCGTTACAAAATAGGTGGCCACCATCCCTGAAGACGTTACACCATGATTGGTTAACACTCAGAGCTGGTTTGAACGGACATAGGCCGGAAGTCAGAGAGCCCGAAAGGGAAAACGAACAGACAAGCGCTGATTGGCTTAAAAGCCATTGAATGACAGAGATGGGGGCAGGCGGTATCGAGACAGAGAGAAAACAGAGACATAGAGTGAGAGGGAGAGTTTGTGTACTGAAAAAGGCTTGAGGGAGTCAAGCAAAACCCCCATTGTTCATTCCTGTTGTGTTGAGACTTAGATTGAGCTTGTGTTGAGACTCAGATTGAGCTTACTTTTGTAAAATTCTGCTCTTGAGGACATAATAGAGAGGTCACCACTGAAAGCTGGACCAGGAGACGTAGCCCAGAAGTTTTGGGTGAACTCCTTCATTATTTTGCTGTGTTATGTGTGTGTGTTTGTCATGTTTTTCTAATTGCTTCATTGTCTATATTATTCACAATCTTTTCGATCCGTTGCACTAAGTAATATAGGCAAATCCATGCATATGAGTCTGCAATACCTTAATATTAGTCCAAGATCGCATTATCAGATCAAGTGGTATCAGAGCTTTAGGTTTGCTAAGGTTAGACAATCTTGTGTTGGATTGTTGAATGCTAATTAGGTCAAAGCTCAAACTAGGAGAAGGAGAACCTGTTGAGGCTAATCCAGAAATTGGAAGAGTCTATCCTAGGAGGAGAATGGCAGAACAAACCCCATTGGAATCAAAATCTCAGTTCATGGACAATTTCATGACCATGAGAGCCATGGTGGAAGAGATGTATTGAGAATTTAAGAAGGGTCGAGGTGAAAGTACTTCAACCCCCAAAAAAGACAAAGGAGCAGAGGAACCTTCTCTAGATGCCTCCCTAGAGGGCAAAGGGAAAGGGGAAAAGCTTCCTCCATCATCTCCTCCACCATCACCTACATCATCCTCATCTCCTAGCCCTAAAAGGAAAAAGAAGAAAACATCTTTGATTAAATTAGATGTGAAATTTGATTTGCCAATCTATGATGGAGAATTAAATGCAGAAAAGCTAGATAGCTGGATTAGACAGATTGATGTATATTGCAGGGTGCAGAACATTCATTCAGAGAGGAGAAAGATTCAGCTAGCTAGCCTTTGCCTTGGAGGAACTGCACTAGTGTGGTGGGAAGGCAAGACCCAAGCTGATCTGAAGAAACATGGTAAAATTCTTTCTACTTGGAATGAATTTGTTTCTGCCATTAAAAAACAATTCTATCCACTAGCTTATATGCAACAAGCAATGTGAGTTGGCAAACTCTTCACCAATTAAAGGGGCAAAGTGTACAAAGCTATACCCAGGAATTTAGAAAAAGAGCTTTAACTCTAAGCATTTCTCTAGACTCACTTAAAACTTTGTTGAAGTATATATAGGTGGTCTGCATAGCTATTTGAAGCACACCATTCTTATGTTTAACCCCACTAGCCTAGATGATGTATCAACTCAAGCTACACATCTAGAGGCTAGAGGCAAGAATGTGAACCCAAAGATTGGGGGAGCATCAAAACCCTCTGCAAGCTAGAACAAGGAAAAGAAGTTGAAATGGAAGGAGAGGAAGACAAACGTTGTACAAAAAGACAAACCTTCATGCACTCACTGCAAGAAGGATGGACACGATGATGAACACTGCTGGTTTTTGCATCCGGAGCTGAAACCCAAGAAGTTTGATGTAAGAAGAAGAAGACTGCTGCTGCTATTCAGAAAGACTTGGGGTCAGACTCAGGTGATGAAACAACAGCCACAACCACAAGTATAAAAGGTAAAATTTTTGAAGCATCTACAAGCATAGTTTTAAAAAACGGCTGTTTCGAAACGGAAACGACTGAGTTGGTCCGTTACATTGCCCTCCAGAGTGACTTGGTACAAAAAACGATTCGGTTGGTCGAGTCAGCCATGACTCGGCCAACTCGGCTGTTTCCCGTACTGATTAGGCCGAGTCAAACAACGGCCCGTAACCCACTAAAACAACAATTTAACATTATTTTAATGAAATTTTAAGGGGTTTGTTGATTGGTTTGGACTTCAAGGTGTTTTATGAATTAGCTAAATGTTATTTGGGGTCCATTTCCCCCTCCCAAACCCTATTTAACACACTGAAATGTTCTCTACTATTGATATGCTATTCAAATTTCATGGTAATGTTAAATTCTTAAAGTAAAAGTGACATTCTCCTTAATCTTCATTTTCATCCTTTTACTTAAATTTTTAACATTACCATGAAATGACTCGGGATGTTTGAGAGTGGTTTCGGCCTCATTGAGATTCATATGGAGAAAGTAGATTTTAGATTTCATTCAAAAATCCAGCAGACTTATCAGTTTTTCAGGATTTCAAGATTGGAGGATTGCAATGTTTCCATTGAATTTTGTCATGTATTAGGGTATGGAACTCGTATTTAATCGAGAGCACCAATCCCTCTATGTACCTTGATGTTAGTGACATTGGTTGTCGAACTCCTCTGGGATTCGCTTCCAAACCAAGAGCTTTTGAAAATGTGGCTCCCGCTCTCGTTTTCGCTCCTGCTCCCAAGTAACAGAAAGAAGAGAAACTGTTTGGATAAAAAACGGTTAAATGATCTAGTTTATGTCCAATACAACCTCCTGCTTAGATGAAACCATTTGCTGAACAAAAGACCTGATTCAGTTCCCATTGTGTTGGAAGACATTGATCCAACATCAGATTGGGCAGTGGAGAGTCGTCCAGTAGAGTTTGATCCTGATGAGGATCTTGATTTAGATTTAGATATCGAGACATCAGTTGAACTTGAATAGGTGTTCAGTTGAATGCTGATCCCAATCCACCAGCCTCAGTCTCACAGCCAGCAAGGACTCCAGTTGTAGATGCTTCCTCTGCTCAACCACGACAGAAGCGCAGCCGCATATCTACTCTATCTCAGCGTGCATCTGCTGCAGTTGCACAACCTGCTAGTGGTACCACTTCTACAGCTGTAGTTGGAGATGATGATGATGAGGAGGAGCCATGGGGCCCCTTGTCTGACTCTGATGATGATCCAGAGATTGATCGACATGATCTTGGCTCCTCTGGTAGTAGCTTCTAGCCAGTAGCTGTAGTACTAGTACTGGAGTCTGGTTACAATTTACTTTTGTTGTAGAGGCCATTTCTAGCCTCCTTGGTTATGTGTTTTTTGTTTTGAGTCTTTGATCATGTATGACAGTTGACTATGTATTGCCATTGGTTACCATTTTGATATAATGGATTGGTTCATGAGCCTACTTTGATCATATGTTGTCTTCTATCTATATTATAATGCTGTGTGTTTGGAAACATGAATGAAAATATTTAAAATTATGTTTAAAATCTTTAAAATTATGTTTTTTTATAAATAAAAAAATATGTAATGTATTTTTTACAATGACCGAGTCATTGAAATCGAGTCGGCCGAGTCATTACCGTTTCAGAGTCGGAGTCGGAGTCGATCCTCGGTCGAGTCGGAGTCGGAGTCGGAGTCGGAGTCGGAGTTTTATAACTTGCCTACTCTTATCTTGAATGCCCTACACATCCTCAAAGAGCATCGGATGCCAGATGATTACCCAATCCTCCATTCTTTCTTCCCAAGTGAAAACAAGAATGTTGTGTCTATCTCTCCCTCTCAACTAGGGAAGATACCTCCATCATGTGTCTAAATTTCTCTTCATGGCCTTCACTAAGACTTATGGTTGTTAGTCCTGGTCTAGTGCATGACACATGAAATAGAAAAGCACAACTATCACTCCTTTTTAATCAAGGGTGACCCAATCCAAGCTCCCTCTTGATCAAAGACCTATCAGAGCTCCTGCTTAACAAGAGACTCTCCTTTTTCATTAGCAGCTTCTTCTTTGTGGGTCCTTCGGTTGCTTGATCAACTTCTTTCCTTCATGTCATGAAATTCAGTTGAGCTTCTTCCTTGTAGGGCATCATCCATCGATCACTTTCCTTCTTGGTTTGTCATGTCATTCCTTTCTTCATGGAAGGTGGCCTTCTTGATACATATCTGGAACCTTCTTCATAAGACTACTTCTTTCTCATCATGCTTCTTACATCCACCACATGAATGCTAGTTATACTTATGCTTACAACTCTTGTTCTAGTAGCCCTGCATGAACGCATCCAGATAATATTCAAGAAATCAAAACATAATATTAAATCAAATCATACCTTACAAGATGGCTCTTCATCATGACATCTTCATGTAGGTATCAGCATCCTGCATACGTGTTGACACATCTCCCAAAGATATCCATTGTCTAGGGTTTTCATCATCAGAGTCTTCATATCTTTCCGGGAGATTTCCTAGTCAAGTCTTCTTGGTCTTTTCGATGTTGATCGCCTTCATTAGGGTTGCATATCAATCTCTTCCTTCCTCACACATTCCATTCCCAGCAGCTTTCAATTAGAGTTTCTTCATTGTAGTCAATCACCTCATACTTCATATGAGGACATATTATGTTGATTTCATCTAGTGTGACTTATGCCTTCCTACATCCTTTCAGAGGAGGAGATCATTTTTCTCTTGATCATGCTTCTTAAGATAGAAGCAATGATCCATGTTACCTGCAACCATATGACATGACATTATAATATTAAGCACAAGCATACATACCTTATTTTACCTTCTGGTCATCGAGGCTTCTTCCAACAACTTTCATGATTGAAAAGATCTTCAATTCCTTGATCTGCTTCATGTCATCATATCATTATCTCATGGATTCAATAAGTTGGAGTTCTTGTTGAAACACTTGCTTCCTCTCTAGATTAGTGAACCCTGATGAAGATTCCATTAGAGAATTTTGAGGATCTCGTATTATTGAAGAATCAAGGGCTAGTATGTATATTAGGATTCTTCTTGTCTTGATAACAATTTGTGAAACACTTTTACAATTATCTTAGTTGGATCTTCTTCTTATTATTAGAGTGTGTCTTTCATCAAACTGCTACCAAAAACATAAAGACAAGAACACAAATGTTGGCTCTCTGCCACGGCCAAAACCTCTCTCTTAGAGAGGTAAACCCTTTGGTAAGTTTAACTTATTCAAGCTTCTTTATTGATCAATGCCAAACCCTAGACCCTTGACTAGGATGTCCTCCAAGCACAAGACAAATCCTTCCTCCTTTCTGCAGTTTGTTCTCTGGCACTTAGTCTTCCTTCTTTAGGCACTTTGCTCCCCAGCACTTGACCTTCTTCTTTGTTCCTTGTCTAGACATAGACCTCGCTTATGTCAACTTCTAGATGAGATGTTCCTTCTTCAATTCTTGTTGATGTCCTTTACTTATGAAGACACCCTATTCTTGCTCCAACGAAATACTTCTTGAGATATGTATGCAAACTGATAAATTCTCGCACATTAGCTTGTAGTTTAGGCTCTCTTTATCTTCGCTTTAGAGAGGGACTTCTTCGCTTGAGCGAGAGGCTTTGTAGGCCTGAGGTCTAAGCCAAACAAAGATGGATACTTGACTGTTATGTTACTGTTGTTATACCCGCATACAATCCTCCTTTTTCTTCACATGTGTGATTGTTTCTAGCCCTAGAAACAGTCCAAAACTTCGCTCTTCTTCCCTTCTTCTTCGTTGCTCTAGGAGACCCTTAGACTTTCCTTAGTGGTACTCTTTACTTGTCCTCTATCTCGTTGATTTTAGAGATGATAATCTTCTATGTTGAGGAGGACTAATGGCTCCTTATATAGGAGTTTGTCTCCTTCTTTTGAGCCAACATGAAGACTTGAGGCCGACTTGTCTATTTCTTCACCATTTTTCTACTTGAAGGCTTCATTGCAAGGATATGACTTTGACTTTGCTTGGAGGTATACCTTTTGACTCTAATACAATTATATACAGGCTGTAACATGCCCTTAAGGTCTTCAACATTTTCTTTTGACTCCTTGACTCACCTATAGCACTTAACATGTGCTAGACCTATTTCAATGAGCAGGAAACTCATTGGCATATATTATAAAAATAATATTTATTTTCTTGAATAAGTACAAATATCAAAAGTACATTTATGAAGACCAAACCTGGTTTCATTTCCTTCAACATGTATATCCCCAGCTGGCATATGTTTCCTTTTTGACTTGATGTATGATGAACCTTGTCTTAGATGACTTCTTCCTTTCCTTCAATGTCCACTGAGGTTCCCAAGAGTTATATCATACATGTTTGTCTGCCATGGATTTTGTCCTTCATGATTCCCATGGTGTTGTCACAAGCTCTTGTTTCTAATGCTTCCATGTTGCCATGATGCATCTTATTATCATTGTCATATCTTATAGCACAAGATTTCAGAACTTATGATAGGACCCTTTTGTGAGGGGATACTATCTTACTCATAGAGAGATTTGTTACTCCCTTTTTCCTTGGCCCTTTTCTTCAGCTTCCTCCATCTTTCAGTGATATGAGCTTCCAAAATCTTTATATAGCATTGAATCTTAGCTATACTTATTCTGCCTTGCTTTGCTTGAGGACCAATCTTTTTGTGTAGGTCTAAATGATGTGACCTTCTTTACTGCAATTTCAAATAATATATCTTCTAGTATTTCGTAGATCTCTCTTTATGTCTCCTCTTTTGGCATGTAAGGACCTTTGAGTGATTTCATACGATTCCTATGAGTCTATTGATGCATTCAAGCACTGCATGACCTTCAGAGACCTTTCCATAGACATCAATGACTTCTCTTTTCTATGAGGATTATGACAATCCTTCTTATTCTATGCAAGGACCTTTTTCATGAGGACTATGACTATCCTCCGATATTTCTATTTCCTTGCAAAAGAAAGTTATTAAACCAAAAAATTGGTTGAACATGAAAGATACTTACTTGGCATGTGAAGAGGAGATCTTCACCTTGGTACTTCCTTTGCTTGAGTTCCCCATCCCTAGTATCCTTTTGTCAACACTTCCTTAGAGGCCTTTTAGCTCCATGACATTTGTGATTTTGACATCACCGATATTGCATTGTAACCTTGAGATCATCTTGACTCCCAATTCATCTTTTAAGGTATTTGAGCACATTGTTGACATGTTAGTGATACTCATATCCTACAAGTGGACTTTATCACACTCAGTTTTCCTCGGGTGCATCAACAAACACCTACATCGAGCATTATCCAAACTATGATAGTGATATAAGGAGACTTATGTTATGATCTGAGCATCATGATGTTCAAGATCCGAGACTGTGACAAGTATTTTGTTATAACGTTGTACCGAGACGATGATGTCTTTGTGTAGAGAGACACTGTATAGACTCTAGAGAGACTGTCTTATCACCAAAACTACTATTTTGTAGTAACTAGATTGAGACAGTGGTATAATATTGATTGTGAGAGGCACTCCTTGGATCAATTCTTCCATATATACCTGAGTCTATAATTTATGCCAAGACCGTCTTTTATTTCATATAGAAGGTTCAGTGATCAAGAAGTGAGGATCCCATGAATGGTACTGATATTCTCCATCAAACTGAACATGAGTTGAGTGCATGACTGTAATCACTGATGTTGATACTCCATGTATTGTTGTAGACTTGCTCCTTTAAACCTTTCAACTTGCTTTGATGTCCTTGAAGGCAGATCCTTGTATGTCACTTTTCTGCCCTTTCTTACACTACAACAATAGCTCTGAAACCATGTTGAAGAATCTAGGGCACATGTAGTTAATGACATTCTTCTTGACTTGATAACTATTTGTGAGGCTTTTTAATTTTCTTATTAGCACAATCTTCTCTTTGACATTATTAGAGTGCGTGTTCTTATTTCATCAAATAGCTATCAAAAACAAAGAGACAAGAACACAAGATGTTGGCACTCTGCCAAAGCCAAAACCTCTCCCTCTTGGAGAGGAAAACCCGCACATAATTCTTCTTATAGAGATTCCAATTAACAAACACCAAGACCATGACCCTTGACTTACTATGCCACTCCAAGACCAAGACACCAATCCTCTTCTTTGTCACTGTTGAAATCATCTTCATCATTGATGCTTCACTGAGGTCATAATTACAGTAATACCATTGTTAAACCTTCACCTAGATGATTGTTGCACTTTTACTGAGACCATCACCATGTCAACTAGATCTTTATACTAGCCTTGTCTTCATCGACATCATGACAATGTTTACATGATTACTTCTATGAGAGTATAGTTGTTACTTAGAATGTATGTCGAGACAGAGAACATTATTGTAGGATCACCGAAGTTCTTATCATAATAGTTATGTCAAGAACGTGACTGTGTCTCTCTTACTGATGTCTTCACCGAGATTGTAACTATATTCTTCTTGCACAGAGATCACAGTTAGGTCGAGACTGTGAGAGAGTGTATCCCCTGTCATACCCATCTGAAAGCCATGATATCTTTCTCCAACAAAGACACTATAATATTCCTTCATTCGAGATTCCTGTAACACTGAACTCGACCAAGATCTCTAAGAGGTATGCGAGATCTTTGAGACTGTGATTACTCATTGTAAACACCACCGAAACTTCAAAGACATCCGAGATTTCTCTACCTATAATGCAGATACTTTCCATGCCTATATCTAGTAGGTAGTCTCCATAAATAAGCCGACATGACCACTGAACCGATGTGTCATCTCTTATGAACCGACTTGACAGTTATATTACTTTTCTTTATCGTTTGATGGCAGTCTTCTTTGGAGTATGGTGCTTGTCTTGGAGGACTACTTGACAATAGGTTGACCCATATTCATGCTCAAGAAGAGCTCTTTAACATGACTTTGATTCTTTGACTTTCCTAGACCTATGGAATGAGCAAGAAACTCATTTGAATAATAAACACAAAATAATATTTTTTTCTTAACAAGTACAAAGATCAAAATTACATTTACAAATACCAAACCTAGTTACACTTTTCTTCAACAAACTCAAGCTTTCAGCCACTCTATGTACAATCAGGCTTACTTGCTAACCACCAACTCAAAAATCTAGGTGTTTATCCAAAACAGAGCTCAATAATCAACACCACCTTTCCAACTTCAGGGACTCAGACATCAACACAAAGTTTCAGCCAGATGTCTCCCCAGGCAATTCTTCACTCGCAAAGCCTCAACAACCATTGATCCACCAGATCAAGAATGACCAATCTCTTCCAATCAAACTGATTGGTAACTAGCATGCTATCAAATCCTTCGAGAGATTCACCGTACAAACACAACCACAATCAATATTATACATTCACATGTACATAATCAAATACAAACCTCTAGGCTCTTCCAAGCAACAGATGTTGCTTCTCAACTTTCCATAGTAGGACTATAAACCGAATCTTTTGACAGAAGATTCCTCAATCATACATTTTTCTTCCTACTTCATATGCAGCAACATATTCTTCAATCATATTTTGCTTTCCTTCTTTCAACAAAACTTCAAAATGCATTCTCCAATTTCCTTTTCCTGTTCATGGCCTTCACTCAGACTTACGACTGTTAGTCCTGGTCAAGTACATGACACATGAAGCAGAGAACCATATCCGACACTCCCTCTGAACTAGAACGCACCTCTTTATCCAGACTCCCTCTTAATCTTAGGGAGATCTCTTCTATTCATGCTTCCTCCAGGAGATCAGCTTCTTCTTTTCGACATCAGAGAATCTTTCGTGGCTTCCAACCATTTCATCAGAATTATCATTATCCCCATCATGCTTATCAAATCAATGAGAATCTTCACCAAGTTGAAGATTGTGTACCTGCACAACTTCAATAGCAAGTACAATCAAAACCATAGAAGCATGATGTTAGCCATATCAAAATCACGGAACCATTTCAACTTCATTCATATCAGATACCCAAACAAGAGACATATACTCTTCAACATCTTGCTAGGGACTTTATGTACCCTAAACTATTTCATAACAACATTCATTCCAACTAGGGTTTCAATAAGTCTTTCAAAGGTATGACACACCTTACTACAACATATAGCAAACCCTAGAAACCCTTCACACAAATATAGATTTTCAAAGTGTTTTAACAACCTTTCAAACACATATTTTAGACTTCTCACTAGGGATTCATACAAATCCTAGATTTCATACAAACAGATTCATCAAAGTCAATCACAACTTAGTCATTTACTTGACCAGCGACCACTAGGGTTGCTTCCAACCCCTATCAAACAGTCACTAACATGACCAGCGATCACTAGGGTTAGTTACAAACCCTAGATTTCAAAGCAATCACCAGAGTCAACCAAAAATTCAAATTTCAACAAATTTTCACAAATCTCAGGTCATCATATAGTCATCATATATCAGAGATTTCTTTTTTGACTAAGGTTCAACTCCAAAACCTTAGAATTCCATTTCCACAAACTCAATAGTCATTACATGCATAGATTTCAGATTGTTGCATACAATAAACAATGTTACTACTAGGATTTACTTGCCAAACCCTAGATTTTCATTTTTCCAACAATCACTTAATAGATTTCAGATTGTTATATCACACATATTTTAACTTCTCTAAGGTTTAGCCACAACAACCTTAGATTTCCAAATATCATCATCCTAGAATCTCAGACAAGGATTTCCATTAAATCATAAAACAAGGACTTCCAATAAGTCCTAAGACTTATGCCCATCAATAACAAGGTCAACACACATATCTAGGAATTCATAACCATA
This sequence comes from Pinus taeda, assembly GCA_000404065.3. Classification (NCBI taxonomy): domain Eukaryota; kingdom Viridiplantae; phylum Streptophyta; class Pinopsida; order Pinales; family Pinaceae; genus Pinus; species Pinus taeda. Next base: position 78,045 of record APFE030036843.1, on the reverse strand, counting down.
CAAAAGCATTTCATATGTCCAACAACATTAATACATCTTGACCTAGACCAGCCTAGGACTTCAACCAAAAGGACATATCTATATATGCCTAGATTTCATCATCATGCAAACATATTTCAATCATGTGTTAGTCAAACCCAACTTCACAAACATCATCAAGACTTACACAAACAACCATCTTGAATATACTTAAGGTTTGATCAGACAAACACACACATACCAAAGGAAACATTTCTAAGACAATATAAAGGTCTTGCTCATGCATTCCACCAAACCCCAATGAGCTAGGGTTCCAATGTAGAATCACACATTCCACCAAACCCTAATGAGCTAGGGTTCCAATGTAGAAACATAGCAAACCCAACATTACCAAAATTTCGAAGGTTGAGGATTTTAGACCTCATCATTCAACCCTAACAAGTTAAGACCTAATCATACCAAAAACCCAAACATGACATCATCAATAAAGCTTTAACTAGCATATCACAATCACCCCAAGCAGCTTAGGTTTCAGACATTCACACTAGCATACCCTTCGGTTAGGGTTTTCCAAAACCTGTCTAGGGTTCTACATAGTCAATCAAGAATATGAGTGGGGTGGGTAGATTTATCAAGAGATGAATCACCCAAACAAGAATCACTAAGATTCAATAGCTTAGACATAACAAAGTTAGTAATAGATCAAAAAATGAAAAAATCCTTTCAATGCATTTAAAGCATACCTCTATTTCTTGATTAACCTTGTCTTGAGAGATCCTCCTTGCAGGTGTTTTCCAAATCAAGACAACAGAGGGAGAGAGGTGATTAGTATTTAATATAATCAAAATTAAATGAGTACATGAACCCAAAACTGAAAAGACATGAGATACTTATCTTTGGGAGTTGCTGAGAGCTCCCTCCAAAGCTTGAGGGAAACCTACAAACTTAAAGTAATACAAAAGTGTCTTTTCCAAAGATATGTTAAAAACCTATAAATTATAAAACATATAAAACAAGTTATGTAAAGCAAATGACTTAATAGTGTAAGTCCCTAATGTCAGATTCTTCAGCCTTGACTTTCTTTGAGTCTCCTTCTTTAGCAAAGTTGGCTTCATCTCTTCCTCTCTTCTTATTCTTTGGATTCTCGGGGAAGTCACTCTTGTAGTGACCTTTCTTATGACATTGATAGCACTCTATTTTAGACATGTCATCTTTGCTTCTTCGTCCCTTCGATCTCTTTCCTTTATGATGAGCAACATAAGAATTTGATACTTCTTCAGGATTGGCAACCATTGACATCCTTAATTTTTCTTGACTACATGCGGTCCATAATTCTTCAAAGGTGGGAGCTACCTTCCAATTGTTGAGACCTGAAGCAAATTCACCCCAAGAGGGTGGCAGTCCTAATATAGCAATGATCACCAATTAGTTGTCCGGAATAATCTCATTGATGGCTAAAAGATCATCCGTGAGTCTAGCTATCTTCACAAAGAAGGTTGCCACAATATCTTCTTTAGTCATCTTCGTATTCCTCGGCTCATTCTTCAAACTTGCTAATTGACCAATGTTCTTGATAGTGAACAGTTTCAACAAGGCTTCATACATCTCCTAAGCATGATCGATGTTAGCTATGAATGGGACAACATTGTCTTTTATCCCTTCTACCATTAGAGTCATAGCCACCAATTCTAGATCCCTGAATTTCGCTTTTTCGACAACACTGGCTTCTTCGGTATGCTTCTTTACATTTCCTTTAACCAAGTCTAGCACCTTGTTCTTCTCGAGGATTAGGTCAATCCTCTTCTTCCAGGATCTGAAGTTAGATGCTCCTTCAAGCTTGTTCTCACCCTGATAGAGTTAGACATCCTCTTCAAATATAATAGACTCCTTCCCTAAGATAGTGCCTATGAATGGATCCGCCTTTTTCTTCCTTTTTTACCAAAGCTCTGATACCATGTTGGAAAATCAGAAAGGCAGTAAAGATTTTCTCGATCTTGATAATTACTTTTGATGTTTCTTATTATTACGATTCTTTATATCTTCTTTCTTTAGTTCATCAAGCAATTACCAAACGTAGTAGCACATAAAACAATGAACACAAGATGTAGGCACATGCTAGGGCAGAACCCCCCTCGAGGGGAAAACCCAGTCAAAGTAATTCTTCCTTTCAATAGAATTATTTGGGACTCTTCACCCTAGACCTTGACCAGACCTTCCCTCCACACCAAGTCAGCCTCTAGAAGATTGAACTCTTCCCAGCAACTTCTACTATGCAGCAACTTGCAGCGGCTAACAAATTCCGGCAACAGTCCAACTTGGAAAACCTTGATCTCCCAATCTAGAGCACGAAACTGAGAGAGATCACCACCAAAATTTTGATTTTCCATGACTCCTTAGACTCACCCAAACTCGCATTCACTTCGGCTTCCCAACAACAGACTTTCCAAGCTACCCACTTCGCACTTCTAACAGCAAACAGATTTTCGCACTTCTGCCCAGTATAGAGAATTCGAACTTGATGAGAAGTGATGCTGCAAATGAATTCGATGTCCTTCCTTTTATAGGCTTCTTGTGGGGTCGAATAGGGTCTTAGGCCAACTTGATCTTCCCTTAGGCCGACATGGTGTGGAGGTTCCATAATTCATATTTTACTCAATACTAAACCTTTTTACATGATTCAAAAGCCCAAGAAGGGTCTCTTTAAATGTACAATAATTCTATAGACTCAGAATAAATCCTAGAAGTCCTCAATGGGGACTTTGACCTAAATCATGGTGACCCAAGCATGAAACCCATGCTTTAATAAGTCACAATAATAATAATAATAATTCTTTTCTTTATTCTTTTGACAAGTACATTACATAATGACTCAAGTACATTAATTAAGACCGATCATAGTTACTTTTTCCAACATGAAGTTAAGGTCAAGTGGTAGAATACCTCTAATTTCATTACAATGGAAAGGTTCAAAACTCACAAGATATATTCTGTCACAAAGAACTCATTCTGTAAAAGTCTAGAGGCAACAACCTAGATGTTACAGGAGCAAACTTCAAAGATAACAAAAGTGATGTAAATGACCTACAGTAAAGTTTAAACACGTGTAACAAATAGACAGAGCCACAACAAAAAAATGAAATCTGTGTATCTCAAGTTTCAAGAAATGTCTAATCTTGAAAGAGAAGACACGAAGACAAGATCATAAGAGAGACAAGGAGGCCGGAATATTTTACTCCATCAAACAAGTGACAATGTGATAGCATTTGGACAGCCAAGATAGAATCAAATAGATAGAACCTATAAACATTTGAAGTAAAACACAAGCGAAAAATAAAACACAAAAAATATCTTAAACTCTGTTCTGCAGAACAACCAGGTTATGGACTTCCAAGATTAACTAAAGTATCTCTCCAGAAGTTCAGATTTTGCACTCGCATATTTAATGGAAACAGGCCTATGATGTAGAAAATGATCTGGTCAGAAATTAAAGCATCCTAACCTGGGTTTCAGTGATGTCTCCACTAGCACTTTCCTATACAACCGTTTAGCATAAAGCTGTAAGATTGGAAAAGACAAAGGCAAAAGAAATATGCCCATTTCAGTATTATATTTAACAACTAAATGAAGAGTTGACAAGAATTGCTAACCCACGTATTATAAAGGATATAAGGATTCAGTAGTAATTACCTGAGAGTCTATGCGGCTTGGTCGTGGCCTTACTTTTGTTTCTCCCTGTTCTGCATTTGCTCTTATCTCAAATGAAGGATTGAACAGATCTGGAACAGTAGAAGAAGAGTCCTGGACACAGGAGAAAGGGAAAACTTCCTGCTTTCTCTCGTTCCAACTGTACAGATAAGCAGCAAATGATGTTAGAAAAGTTGTAAGCAAGGGAATCAAAGTCAACAACACAAAGACATTTTTCTTGAATAAGAAGGATTCCTGAATTACTTCTAGTACTGTGAATCTTACTTTCATTCGAATAAAGGTATAACATTTTCTTTAGCTATGATACAAGTGAGTGACATACTTATGAAGGAGAGCAATTGCCAGAAGAACCTCAGCATCTCTGATCCATGCAACCACCTCCACTGCACATTACACATGCAAATCCACATTATAAGCAAGTTCTGATGACAGTCATCCAGAAAGCAAAAATGTGGCATTGAAGTCACCAACAAGAAGCAGACAGGATGTTGCGTCCTGCAGATAACAGTCAAAAGACAACTTCCATAAAATATAAAAAGATTCTATCAATATGATAAATATGTGGATTACAACTTACAATCATATGAACGCATGCTAGCTGGCCATCCAAATAGATAATGAACCCCTTCCCCTATTGCAGCTGAAAAATGTCATTCCAAAATGAGACTTAGAATCAGATGGTCTTGATCTTTATGTTCTATGCCATCTGACAAAACAGTTTGCTAATGAAAATAAGGACTCTGCGGTGTGTCCCAGTTTCAGTTTGTTCCTGAGTAAACCGTGTAACAACCACAAAGTTATCCTAGGCAGAACAGAGTCCAGAGTCCAGATGCATGGAATCAAGAGAAGTAGTTCTAGATGAATGTATCATCTGCAGAAACAAAGCAAATTACATGGATGGACTATGTTGTCCATGAACATAGGGGCCATTTCCAGTCACTTTAAACATAGTATGGTGCAACTCTCTAGCATGGCTTAGAGACCACAATCCAATGTAACATGAGAGACGATATTAAGAGTCAAACAAGAAAAGCATATAAGCTAAAATAAGGAAAGGATAAAAGTAACCACAAGCTGATAGACCTAACAAATGTAACTTTCATGCACTTTGTAAAACCATATATTAAAAAGATTATCTGCCAATACTGGTAGTCAGTCCCCAGTAAAGAGTTAATATGAATGATGAGGAAAAGACAATGAAAAGATCAAAGGACCCTTGACACCTACGAAGGCCTTGCAGATAGTAAGGTGCAGATAACCAATTCAACTCTACAAATACACAGATTTGCCCCCGCTCTGATAGTTCCAGTAATTGAAACGGGTGGGGTTAAAGAGCCCAGAATGGCAAGGAATGCTGCCTGTTATTTAAAAGAGTTGGAAGATTCCTAAATCAATCATCAGAGTCTGAATCACTTGGTAACTTGTATAAGATGCACAAAACACCTTTGCAGTGTTGTTCTCATTCAAGAAAGTTGACCAATCATATATTTCCCACCAGACTTACAGTTCTCCCTAGTGGAATGCTATTCATAACTTTATTTTCAAAAAACATAATATACAAAACAATCATCCCCCATACAATTTAGAAATTTATAAAGCATTATCCAACCATTGAAAAGGCAGATTAGGCCTGTGTCAAGTATTAGCAATCATACTCTCCTAAAATTTGAACTGATTACACAGAAAAGAAAGTAATACAATTGGAAGCAATGTTGCGAACATCCCGAATTTATCGTGAAATCACAATTTTTTGGCCTAGCCAATGCTTGCTGATTTTTACCAATATTTTGATGGTCTCTTAATTTTGCCGATGTTTGCCGATTCTCATGACTTTTTGGTTTTCCGAACCCTTGCCGATTTTATCCCAATGCCGATGTTTGCAACATTGATTGGAAGCTCAAAAACCAAGAACAGATCTTGCCGACTAAATAAATAAAGTTTCAATTACCAGACAGACGATTCTGGTCAAACGTATGGTTCAAGATGATCATTAAGTAACACAAATTTCAACGTTGTATACAATACTATTGGACTGTTTATAAGTCTGGTTTGAGATTATCACCATTAAATACAATATACTGCATGAACATGTGACAGTCCAGTTCAAGATGATCAACAGTAAATGCAATACTATGTGACTGTTTAGCTGTACCTTCAGTGCTACAGAAGTAAACACATGTTTTTTCATACCCATGCATATTCTATCACCAAATCGAGATATGAAAAATAACGTTGAACTGTCTCCATCAAGAAAACATAATGAATAGATTTGGCTCCACATGAAAATTTAGCACAGAAATTGAACTTCCAACCTTGAAGTAAATACAATGCTATACAACAACTTGAGTTTTTAAATATACCTTCTGCATCTACAGATGTAAATTCATGTCTTTTCAGATTTGTGCATGCTCTATCACAAGATACACGGAATGGAATTGAACAGTCCCCATCTAATGAAGGCCCCATATGAGAATCAGTAACTTGACTTCTATTCCAACTCCTAAAAATATCAAAAGCATTATGCCAATCAACCTACAAGATAAGCATTTATTAGTTGAATATAACCATAATGACATAGCTGCAACATAGAACTCGAACAACTTTGCACATAAATTTCCAAAAGCATACAAAACATTTTGGATTTACTATCAAGGAAAGAAAGATAAGAGAGGAGCTTGTTAAGCCTTCATTCGACAATTTTAAAGTTTTAGGACTCAAACTAAAAGTCAAACAAAGCCAAAAAGAAAATTGAAAATAGCGCTTGGCAACTAGTGTAATTCAAACATTAGCATCATTATCTAATTAGCTAAGGAAGAGGGAGTTTCACCTCTCTCAAAATCATGTCTATAAATTTTCCAGTCATCCACATTGTTTTCAGACTCAAACATAGGAGTACAGAGTGACCCAGGTAGGGGTAAGATACCCACAATACTTTCATAAAACCAGAATTCTAGATAGATTGCCAAAAATTATTCATAAACCTTGCTTCCAATATTTCCAAAACAAAGCCAGCTCAGTGCCCTGGAAATAAATATTGAATACATAAAGAGGTAGATGGAAGAAAAAAGACTAAAGAGGTACACCTCTTGGTAGTCACGTTTGCTATTTTTTACTTATGCATAGGACATGTAATACAATTACACATCCAACGTTCAAAGAAGATGAAGATAGGGAGGTGAAAGTGTTAATTTTAGGCAACAATGGTATGTTCTATGTTTTAGAGCAATTTTACTTCAATTTCTTTATTAGCCCAATACCAATATCCAGTTTTATCAATCACATCAACATGATAGTAAAATGCAGATAGAACATAAACACAAACAGTAGAAGACAAGCCAAGACAAGAGGACAGATGATGTGGCACCACCCAAGGACAAACCCCAATGTGGGGAAACCCTTGATCAATTCTTCTTTTAGTCTTCAATAGTTCAGCAGAGAGAGAGATAGTACAATTTACAAATCTGATAGTTTATAACAGCCGCAAAGGAGCCCTAACCAGAAAAGTCAATGCTGGTCAACAGGTCAGATTTGACCTTTAAAGATTCGGTCAACTTCAGTCAACTTCGGCCTCCAAACAGCAAGATGAAACAGCCCTCAAAACAGTCTGAATTCAGCCCAGTCAAATTCTGGTCAAACAGTCAACCTGCAGTCAGCCCTAACCACAGTCAACGCTGGTCAAACAGTCAACGGATTGCCTCGATTTCTGTGCCTAGAAATGTGCCTTGCTGGGACAGAATTCCTCCACCCAAATTCACAGAAAAACAGGTCAGTGCTTGGTCAACACAGCCCAAAAACAGCCTCTGCAAATTTGGTCAAACCTGGTCAACACTGAAACAGAAAATTGCCCTTCCTTTCCTTCACACGTGTGGAGAGAGATGCTGCCCAAAAATGCGTACCCAATCAGATGAGGAGAGAAATGTGTGACGATGTGTGTCCAAATGAGGATGAGGCATCATCTATTTATAGCAAATGTTGAGGATGAATAGACATTACTGTTGGGCTTCTAACCCTACATAAGTTTGTTGGCCGACCTTGACAATTTGTCCATAATAAAAATAAATTCCTAACTTCAATTGTACATGTTAGAATCGGATGATCTCTAGAACAAGCCTACACTTCTCGGAGAGAGGAATCCAAGAAAAATATCAGCTGTCATAAATAAGATGACCCATGTGGAGTTTGGCCTTAGTTGCCAATTTTAACAGAAAGATGGATTGTACTCATGCATAGAGCACCTGGTCCCCAATCTGAGCAACCAAGATGATATACACAGGCAACTCAATGATCTCAATCAAAGCAGAGCTACATTAGAAAAGATGTGGCTATTTGACAAAGAACCAAGGATATTGCGGAGCAATTTAAAGTTTTTAAACTCTATTATTCATTGTTTTGGACATTGATGTTGAAAAGTGTAACTAGGTTCAGTCTTCATAATGACATGTAATTATGATTTTATGTAATGAGATGTAAATAAAGAAAAATTATTATATTAGCTTGCTTCATGGGTTTCATGAGCAAGGGATTTTGTTTTTCAGTCAAAACTCCCATCGAAAGTCTTTAGGATTTATTTGTCATCTAGTCATAAAATGTTAGAGTCGTTGTCATATAAATGAATTCACCTATGTTATCGGATCCGTCAAGCCTAATGGCTGGATCCACGGATCCCCAGATCGGAGACGGATTCAGATCCTGATCCGCAGAGATACGCCCAACTTCTCTCTGAGGCTAAAGAACCGTCAACTTCAATGCATAATTTGTACTAACGCCAACACAAAATTCCAAAACAGTAAATTCAACGGTTTAGTCGCAAGTCAATGAAAGAATCAGCGTACATGAATGAATTAACGAATCAAAGTCCACCAAAATAATCTAGGGAGTTGGCCCAGACAATTTATTATTTTTATTTTAGTTGACCACATTATAATCTTTAATACAAGGCATTATAAACTTTATCAGCGTACATGAACTAATGAATCAACATCCGCCAAAATAATCTAGTCCACCAAAATAATCTAGGGAGTTGGCCAGGACAATTTATTATTTTTATTTTAGTTGACCGCATTATAAGCTTTAATACAAGGCATTATAAACTTTAATGCAGTAACGTGAACATTATAATCTAGCTATTTTTATTTAGATATTTTGAAGTTTAAAAAGTAAGTTTTTGTTTAGATATTTTAAAGTTTAAAAAGAAAGTTTTTATTTATATATTTAGATATTTTAAGTTTAAAATGTAAGTTTTATTTAGATATTTAAAGTTTAAAAAAGTAACTTTATTTATATATTTAAACTTAAAAGTAATTTTATTTTAATCAATTTTAATTTGTTCAAGTTACAAAAAAAAAATTCTAAATACTTAATAATTTGTTAATATAAAATTTAACTAATATTATGTTTAAATATTTATAAATGAACTTCCTATTATAATAAAATAAATAATATTTAAAAGGATTATATTGAAGTTATATATTAAAACTCATATATGTTTTTCATTTTTACTAAATTAATTATATTTATAAATGATATATTAGTCCGGGATATTATATAGTAATTAATAATTGTATGTAAAAATATTATTAAAAAATTACATAGTTTTTATTTTATATTTATTTAAATTTAATTTTAAAATTATAAAATATTTTATATTTGCGTGTACTTGCCGTTTCTGGATCCTAGTTTATCAAAAAACTAGTGGATCCGTATCCGAATTTGGATCTGAATCCTGGTAACTTAGGAATTCACGTTACACTTTGTAAAAGGTCATCTTGTCTATGTAAAAGGTCATCTTGTCTATGTAAAAGTATCCTCCAAGAACTTGTCACCTAACCCCTTCAAGTCGGCCTACAAACGATGAAGGAACTCTCTAGATGATGTCGGCCTCACTCTAGCTGTGAAGTCAGCTTCAAGACCCAGTGAAGAGACCGAGCCTAACTCGGGCTCCATTTGAAGAAAGAAGTTCAATCTAAATTCGGTCTAGAAAGAAGTGTGAAGAATGGTGAAAAGGAGTGCGAAGAAGCAGAGACTATCTTCTGGGTATAGCAAAGTTTCTTCTGGGAGACTATATTATGGGTATAGCGATGTTTCTTCTGGGTAGTGTGAAGTTAGTGCAATAAAGTTTCTTCTCGGCAGTACGAAGTTAGGGCAGCGAAGTTTCTTTTGGGGCAGCAAGAGAAGGATTCTTCTAAGAAATCGAAGTAAAGACCTAGAGACCGAGATTCTCTAGGGAAAGTCGAGGACGAGTAGTAAGAAGGGTAGAGACCGAGTTTCTCTAGGAGCCGAAGAGAGCAGTTCTAGATCAAGAAGAAAGGTGAAGGAAGGAAGAGGCAGAGCATCAAGGTTAGTGACAAGGTTCTTGGGAGGATACTAGAGTCAAGGGTCCATGTCATGGTCTTGGTACTTATCAATTGAAGATCTAGAAGAAGAATTTTGATCAGGTTTTCCTCTCAAGAGGTGAGAAGTTTTGGCCCTAGCTGAGAAGCTTATATACTGTCTCACTTGTCTTTTATTGTGCATATTGGTAATTGCCTTGATGAAGAGAACACATTAATAAGCTAACGAAGAAAAGATCATAAGCTAAGAAGTAAAAGTATATCACAAGAAATTATCAAGCAGAGAAATTGTTAAATTTGAATGCTCTAGATTTCTCAACATGGTATCAAAGCTTAGGTGTTGAAGACAAAGAAGGGGCAGCCAAAAGCAAGTAGACACAAGAGAATCAATCTTCAAAAAAAGGCATCAAAGCAAGAAGATCGAGAACTACATCATAGAAACCCGAGATCAAAGAAGGAAGCAAGAAGAAAGACTGAAACCCTAGAAGCACTTCAAATATCATCACATCATCAAATAAAGTGGAAGCTCTTCAAATCTAAGGAAGATTGAATCAATCCTCTCTCTATTGAAGCAGAGATCTCATAGAAGGCAGTCCTCTCTCACCGAAAGATTTGAAGTAAGAAGCAGCAAGTTCATCATCAAGTTGAAGATTTGATCTTCACACGTAAGTACTTCTTATTATAATACAATCTAGTAAAATGACTTCATGTTGCAAGGAAGACTAAAAGTTGGTTGGGATATCAAAACTTCCTTGTATGGAAAAGAAGGATAGACATTGTCCTCGAAGTAAATGAAGTCATTGATCATGTCCATGGGAAGGTCTCCAAGCCATCCGAAGAACAAGCATTGTTTGAATACATGGAAACTTGGAAAGGGACCTCAAAGCTCAAAAGATTCTTAAGGATTCAATTTAAGATCCACTCATTTTCTATGTAGCCAAGCCGGAGACATCTAAAGAAATATATAATAAGCTGGGAGAAATTTTCTCTAGAAGCACGATAGAAAAAATCTTATCACTTAGATTTGATCTTCATAAATTGAAGGTGTCAAAGAATGAAGGGATATCGTCATGTCTCTCTAAGGCATCTCAAATAAAAGGTCAATTGAAGGACCTAGGAGAGATAGTACCTAATAACGAAATAATCTCCGCTATTCTGAATGCATTAACTGATGAACAAGGTAACCTCATTGCTACTAGGGAAGAGGAAGCTACCCCATTCATCGGATTATGGTCTCTTTGCAAGACAGAGGAAGACAGGAGGAAGAATGAAAGTAACGAAAGATCAGATAGAAGGAAACAAATAATGTCAAGACAAAAGGGAAAATTTGGAAAGTTTAGTACTCCAAAGAAAAAAAAGAAGAACATGGCTAAGGAAAGATGTCATAATCTTGGGCACTACAGGAAAGACTGTCCTAAACGTAAGAGGGACAAGGAAGAAGACTATTCTATTGATGAAGAGAATGAACCAAAGACAAAGAAGCATAAGAAGGAAGAAGCAAAAAGATGATAAAGATGATCTTCTTCAGAAAGTACCCTTCACTTGCGATAGGTAGGAATAGTATAAATAAGTTAGGATGCATCAAATTAGAAAGAAGCATCATGATAGAAGCATTAGAAGTAAGAGATTGTGACATGGGAAGCAAAAAGTATGTCTGGTTCAAATCCTACTAATTTAATACTTATAGAAAGAAGCAGAGGTCATCGTCAACTGGGATCATCATGAAGAAAACATCTGTCGGATGAGGATATGAAACATCCTCGAGTTTCTTTGATGGAATTCTCTTCAAAGGATTCACCGATCTAGAAAGAATGCAAAGGTTTTCATCAGGAATTCCAACTTGTGGGATTCAAGGGATGATGGTTTGAAGACATACCAGGAAAGCAAGTTTGTAGGATAAAGTCCTTTCGAATGAAGCTACTACAGGAAGTCTGGGTGACCGAAAGAAAGATGAGGTATGTCTGCTTGCATAGATTATTATGAAAGTCATGTCATATGGTTGCAGATAATATGGATCACTATTTCCATCCTGGGAAATATGATCAAGAGAAGAAAGGAACTCCTCCTCCGAATGATTGCAGCAAAGCAAAAGTCGCACTAGATGAAATCAACATAATATGTTCTCATATGAATCATGAGGAAGTTGACTACAATCAAGGAACTATGATTGAAAGCTCCAAGGAATAAAGTGTGAAAAGATAGGAAGAGATCGTGACAATATGCAACGAAGGTCGAAAGCATTCAACATCTGGAGTCCAAGAAGATTTGACTAGAATATCTCCTGGAAAGATGTGAACACTCTGATAGAAGTCAGAAAAAGAATTAGACCCTTGACAATAGATATCAGTGGGAGATGTGTCAATCTGCAGACAGGATGTTGATACTTACAGGAGAAGTCACGGTGAAAGATCATCACAAAGGTAATTTTGATTTGAAGTGTTCATTTATTACTTTTGAACTAATATGTGGATGAGCTTATGTCAGACTGCCAAAGGAAAATCGGTGGATGACTTCCAAATGGACCATATAGAAGGATGTAATGTCCCTCCAAAATATGGCATGAAAGCATAATGACATAAAGCAAAGCCAAGATGGAAAAATCTGATAGATCACTTTCTGATGAGTTGAGGACATGACTAACTCATGGATAAAAGTGATGGATGATTTGTGCCCTATGTAGAAGTTCCCAAAGACGAAGACTCCTTGACAAAGAAGAAATTCATGACATCGAAGGAAGGAGCTCTTCAAGCAGCTGGTTGCTCTAGGATCTCCACATGAGGAGCTGCAATAGGTCCCTGGTTAAGAAGGAGCCTGAAAAGAAGTTTCTTACTTGGAAGAAACTTTGAAATTCTTAAGCAGGGAGCTTAGGTGCATTCCTTTGTGATAGGAATGAGTACATTCCTTTAATGGAATATGTCCTCCTGGTTCGAAAAGGAGGGATACATATCTTGTTCTGTTCTTCACTTGGGAAGATAGAAAGGAGGATTGTGTAATCATTTGGCATCCACTACTCTTTGAGGATGAGATAGAGCATCCAACAGTAAGAGTAGTCGTGGAGGACCGATATTCATTGTGGGACTGGGGAGTCCAAGAAAAGAATAGTCCTTACGAAGCATATCCTGAGTGAACCCAGGTGGGGTATGTTCCTAGAGAGACAATGATGAGTATGTCTATAAATCACTGGTCTCGTCAACATTGTGCTTTGATCTTGTGGAGAGATACAGCTATTAATCAAGGCCTTGCTATATAACAATGTTGGTTGATATGATGTTATACAAATGAGTTACAAATCCAAATTCTTCTTATGAGAGATTCTTCAGATTGAGAAAGTCCAAGTACCATTATGAATACCTCCCTAGTTAAGACGGAGTGTTGAAAAGTGTAACTAGGTTCGGTCTTCATAATGACATGTAATTATGATTTTATGTAATGAGATGTAAATAAAGAAAAATTATTATATTAACTTGCTTCATGGGTTTCATGAGCAAGGGATTTTATTTTTTGAGTCAAGACTCCCATTGAGAGTCTTTAGGATTTATTTGTCATCTAGTCATAACATGTTAGTCATTGTGTTAATTTTAGGTATGTTCTATGCTTAGAGCAATTTATTTCAATTTTCATAGTTAGCTCAATAACTTTTCCAGATTAGCAATCACATCAGCATTAAAGTAAACTGTCGATAGAACATAAACATAAATCGCAAAAGACAAGCCAAGACAAGAGGACACAAGATGTGACGCCGCCAGGGACAAACCCCAATGTGGGGAAACCCTTGATCAATTCTTCTTATATGTTCTTCAATAGTTCAGCACAGAGAGAGAGAGAGAGAGAGAGAGTACATTTACAATAGAAGTCAACACTTTGACTTATCTAGATAAGAACATAGAACATCTCTAAGAAGATGAGATCAGTTGAAGACATGCTGCTTCAACTGATTCTCCAAGGTGACTCCTTCACCTATCATCGTGTTGCATCTCGTCATCATGTTGCACCTCACCGTGCTGCACCCATCATCACAATGTTGGACCTCATGACTGCTGCACTGTGGTCCCATGTGCCATGGATGAATCATGTTGTCATACTGTATGTCTCATGTGCTTGCAGCACCATGCCCACATTGTCCACACTTGCCATGCTGCACCATGCTTGTTGTTGTCCATGCTTGCTTATCATGTCACAGTTGCTGTCCCACTTTGTTGCCATGTAATATCACAGTTGTTGTCCCACTTTGCTGCCATGTCATATCACAGCTGTTATATAATGTTTGTCGTCCTATGTCATAGGGTTGTCCCATCATAGTTGTTGTCCCAACATAATTGCTATACCTTGTTGTTGTCCTATGTGACTTTGCAGCACTATGTAGCCTACTTGTCCATGCATCTTTGCAGCACCATGTAGCCTAGCTGTCTATTTACTTTGCTGCACTAGTTTTCAACACCATGTAACCTTAGCACTATTGTACTAGTCGCCTTGCTTGCTGAGCAGCACCATGTACCATTGCTGCCATGTGTTGTTTCACCACGCTGCACTACTACACTGCATCACTGGATAGGGCATCACCCTACAGTGCTTATCTTCCATACAAATCAGCAAGGCAGCCTTCTAAAGACTGCAGTTAAGCAAGGGAATAACCCTCCATACCTACGCTATTTATTTAGGCCTCGTTTAACTGCGATTAAGGCCACGCTGTCCCTTCAACTCCTTCACGTTGTCTAGGGCAGCCTCCACGCTGTCCTTCTGGTCCTTCAAATCGCGGCTAAGGTCACATTGTCCCTTCATCCCCTTTACGTTGTCTAGCGCAGCCTCCACGTTGTTCCTTTGACCCCTTATATTGCGGCTATAACTCCGTTGTCCACACAGTTGTTCCTCGGCCTAATCTGCCTAGCATTATGCACTTGGAACATCCCTTACTTACCACGTTGTCACCTACAGCAAACCCTCATTGCGGCCCATAAACTTGACTGCGTTAGGGTTGAATTAGGTTAGCGTTTAGGGCTAGATTAGACCAGCGTTTAGGGCAGCCTTTAGGTCTGCGTTATGGCACCCTTTAGTTTGCATCTAGGGTTGCCTTCCATCTACGTCTAGGGTTGCCTTCCATCTGCGTCTAGAGCTACCTCTTTTCCTCCAACTTCTAGGGCTTCCACTCCTAGATTTCTCCTCCACTAAAACCCAAGACAAGTGGAGAGACAAATCAAGATAGAAGTGTGTGTGAGAAATGACTCTCAAATCATCTCCTTTTATACTAAAACGTTGAAAACATGTGGGGTTTATTTGGTTGTTGGCCAACCTTGACAAATTGTCTTATAACACAAATCAATTCATAACTGCATGAATAGTTATTGGAATCAAATGATCTTTAGATCAATCCTACACCTCTCGATGAGAGGGATCCAAGAAAAATATCAGCTGCCATAAATATGATGACCCACATGGAGTTTGGCCCTAGTTGCCAATTCTAACACATTGTCATATAAATGAAGTCACCTTACACTTTGTAAAAGGTCATCTTGTCTATGTAAAAGTATCATCCAAGAACTTGTCACCTAACCCCTTCAAGTTGGCCTACAAACGATGAAGGACTCTCTAGATGATCTCGGCCTAACTCCAGTTATCAAGTCGGCCTCAAGACCTAATGAAGAGACCAAGCCTAACATGGCCTCCATTTGAAAAAAGAAGTTCATTCTGAATTCGTTCTAGAAAGAAGTGCGAAGAAGGAGTAGGAAAGGGAAGTGAGAAGTTTCTTTTGGGAGACTATCTTTTGGGTATAGCGAAGATTCTTTTGGGTATAGCGATGTTTCTTCTGGGCAGTGCAAAGTTAGTGCAATAAAGTTTCTTCTAGGCAGTACAAAGTTAGGGCAGCGAAATTTCTTCTGGAGCAGCAAGGGAAGTCCTTCTTCTGAGAAATCGAAGTAAAGAAGTAGAGACAGATATTCTCTAGGGAAAGTCGAGAAGGAGCAGTAAGAAGGATAGAGACCGAGTTTCTCTAGGAGCTGAAGAGAGCAGTTATAGATCAAGAAGAAAGGTGAAGGAAGGAACAGATAGAGCATCAAGGTTAGTGACAAAGTTCTTGGGAGCATACTAGAGTCAAGGGTTCGTGTCATGGTCTTGGTACTTATCAATTGAAGATCTAGAAGAACAATTTTGATCGGGTTCTCCTCTCTCTGGCTGAGAAACCTATATATTGTGTCACTTGTCTTTTATTGTGCATATTGGTAATTGTCTTGATGAAGAGAGCACATTTATAAGCTAACGAAGAAAAGATCATAAGCTAAGAAGGAAAAGTATATCACAAGCAATTATCAAGAAGAGAAATTGTTAACATTGAATGCCCTAGATTTCTCAACAATTAAAACATTCTAGTTAAAGTTGCAAACTCAATCCCTAACTTTGCCTTTGACTCTTTTCGCAAAGAATAGGTAGAATTCATTTGATATCCAATGTCCTCAGTTGCAAAAGTTTGCAATTTGGCTTTAGAGTCAACTTGTAGTGCCCCCAAGTGCAAGCGCAACTGGTCTATCTTTGAGCACATACACATGAAAAAAGAGAAACCATTTGGAACAATAACAACTGAATAATTTAAGCTTCGTGCAACAGATTCTTCGATTGAGGCGGAACCAAATGTTGAACAATATAGATCTCATTGTCTTGAAGGATATTGATCCCTCCTCGGAAAGGATTGTGGAGCAACATTTGAAGATAATGACTTGGGCTGGATGGACTTAGAGCCACTTGCAACATCAGAGGTTCCAAGAACTACTGATGCACCTATAGGATCAAGGCAAGCAAAAGAGGTAGAGGGTGACACTGATGGTGAGGATCCTAGTGTAGGGGATTGTTACACATCCACCTCTGGGTAACCCTAAGAGAAATATTTTCCCTATGGTGCAGCTTTCCAGCCAACAGCCTTGTTGCCTAGTGCAAAGCCTCACTGGGCAAATCCAAAACTCAGGGCAAAAAGAGATAGACTACCACTGTCACCTAAGCGACCTTTCTATAACTATTTGTGGTATTCAACCACAAGGCAGGCTTCCCTAAAAGGATCACCTAAAAGATATTCAATAAGAATGGCCCAAGATGAAGGATGAGGTCTAGTGATTTGGATATAGTATCAACAGAGACTAGCTGGCTGATATAATCTTTACGAAAGTCTAGGCACTCTATCCCTAGATCAATTAAATGAATTATAGGGCTGTTATAAGTTGGGGTATTGCAGATTTTCAGTGATAGGGCATACAATACCATATAGCAGTCGGAAGAAAATGTCTTGCAATGATAAATCAATAAAGGATTCAGACCTTCAATTAGATCTAGTGTTTACAATGGAGTTTTTGTGGCTAAAACATGCATAAAACAGCAATAGAAAGATTATGTCAGCCTTATCAATAGGTTTTAACATGCAAAGAACAGTAGATTTCGCTTTTAGGCAATTATGTAATACAATTCCTATTTAAAGAACAATGACACAAAAGAAAATTACTTTTTTATCAATATTTCATATAAACCCAAACTCCAACCCTAAATATTTAGAATTTAAGAGATAAGAAGGAGAAATT
The DNA here is from genome assembly GCA_000404065.3 of Pinus taeda. Lineage (NCBI taxonomy): Eukaryota > Viridiplantae > Streptophyta > Pinopsida > Pinales > Pinaceae > Pinus > Pinus taeda. The sequence continues at coordinate 60,479 of APFE030036843.1, read as the reverse complement.
AAAATGAGAATAGGGTTTGATCAACACCACTGAGACTAGTGCCTTGTTCTAAATGGGCAAAGGGAGTCTTCTAGGGCAAATCCAATAAGAACGTCTTTGTTGAAGAGGGTGAGATAACTAGGGCATCTACTTGAAACCCTAGCAACTTCCTTTTAAGGAAATATTTTAAATTTAAGAGATGTACACTCAAGGTTCTCTTAGAATATTGAAGGAAAACAATCTTACATATCATAAAGGAACAAGATTTTTAGATAAATACAGCAATTTTCACCATGGCACATGTAGAAATCCTACTTCACAAATAAAACATGAAAAATATACAATAATATACAATAAACTTACAAAATTCTCACAATAATCACTTCAATCAATCACAGGAAACCATCTTCAAGCAAAATTCCATCTCCAAGAGAAATTTGCACCATTAAGATCACATTTTGGCCAAGTAGAAGAGACAAAGATAATGCACATTTCCAAAGAGAGGAGAGTGTGATGAGTGAATGATGATAATAAAATGAAATAAGGCCTCCTCTATTTATATGAGGTCAAACATGCCTTGCATAATTTTACAAGCAAAGCCCTAAAACAAATTTGCTTAAGCGTTCAACAAGTATAAGGTCACAAACTGACCTTAGGATAGGTCAAAAATATCCCACATGATCTCCACCATGACATCATGTGTGGGCTAGTTTTTGGTCACAAATCGACCATAGGATAGGTCAGAAATGCTCTCAGAATGGGGTATAACAGCGGTTGAAATGGTGTTGAAGAAGGTCAAGCCCATCCATCAAGGGGTCTTTATTGATGTGATAACACCACCCGACAAAAACCTCCCAAGATCAAGTGAGATCAATAATAATTAGGGATAGAAACCATTAAAGCATCATAGTGGACCACATCTAATGCTAAGGGCACAAGAATACTTCACACAAAACTCACCTTCAAATGTCGAACTAGATTAGCACCTGTAAACAAGTTACCACACTTATAGTAGGGATGATTAGGCCAACAATCCTATTAGGTGTTTCCATCCCCCAAGGGATTGGCATGTTCCAGGTTAGCCCATCAATCCATAGGTGTGTGTGATAATGATGGTTACAAAGTGGTAAAGACTTCAAGGCAGGTGCGACAGCCACGAGACCAGCTATTAGGGGTCCAACATCCTGTGTTTACAGATGTAAGGCAGGACCAATCGTCATGGAATGAGTTACCCCTTTTGTCAACATGATTTTTCCACTCCTCTGGTCCCCTTTTACTTTGATAATTTTTCTCTATTTGGTGCATAGCTTAGAAAACCAAGATTGCCTTTGTATCTTTACAATACCCCTTTAAGCCGTAGCAACTTCTCGCTCATTAGGATTGGGACTTTCAAGAGTTCCTTTCTTTAAATGAAGAACTAAATGCTTGAGGAATTGAATGATGGCTAATGATGGGGGTCAAGCTCATGCTAGGCTTTTTGCCACGTGTTAAATAATGTCTCAGCGATTTTTTGCATTTTGCAATTTACATTTTCTTTCATTGTGGCTTTATATTCTTTTAACTTTCTTTTAATTGCATCAACCTCTTGGGCCAAGTTCCTGAACCCCGACTCAATGATGTGGATGAAGGATGCCAATCCCAATGACCATCGGACCGAAGAATGAAGATGGATAGCACAGAGAGATGAAGAGTGGTAAATATCGATTACCTTGTACACGCTACATCAACTAGTGATTCCCCAATAGTTCATGTCCTAAGCCCTTAGGCTTTAGAGGAGGTCCCACTGGACGAGAGTCAAAGACTAACCTCCAAAGTGGAAGTGTGGGAACAAGAATACAACTGAGATCGGCCAATCTAGTTTACCCTGTGATCCACATTAGGATGACCATAACAATAAATGAAAGCACATGATTGCATGAATGATTAGAGTAACTGCCAATAGATGACTCACCTTCCTTCAAGAAGAAATGTCAGATGAGACAGAGATCCGACTAAAGCAATAGGTGGAGAATAATGGCATAGTGTTGTGTGTTGATCATCATAGGGTTGTTGGCTAGTTGGTTGTCCAAAGAGGAGAAAAAAATTCTCCTAGGGCTTACCCACTTTTTGGTGGGTAACAAGCCTTATCATGACCCACAGATAGCCAACCTCAAATGCCTTTCATCCACTCTCCAGTCAATGCTATCATCATCTAGCCTACTCATCCAATAAAGGTGGGTCATCAATTACGAGGTACGTTAACCATTCTTGTATTCAATTGCTTTCATTTAATGTTTTAAAGGGGGTCCCAATATAGATTAGAAGTTGAGTTGGAGGATAAACCGCTATCGATCATACACTTTTTCAGTTGTTTCACCTTGGTGGCTATCACTTGCCCATAGTCCAGTTTGGCCTTCTTTGAGGCCTTTCTTTCACTGACAAGCAGGGGCACAAATATGAGGCTCTGATGAAGGTAGTGTTCCATGATATCCATACTTAACTTTTGTCATTTTCCCTACTTTGTTGTCACATTTTTTGATTGGTTGTTGTCAGTTGTTCGTCCTAGTTCACTATTGGCCTTGTCCTATGAGAAGAAGGAACTTTTGTCATTTTTTCCCTACTTTGTTGTCACATTTTTTGATTGGTTGTTGTCAATTGTTCGTCCTAGTTCACTATTGGCCTTGTCCTATGAGAAGAAGGGGTTGCATATACCTAAGGTTGTTGCAACTGTATAAATATAGATAAAAAAGAGAGAGAGCATAAGCCAAATGTTAAAATGCAAAATAATGGTAAGGAATGAAAAGCAAGTAAAAGCTAAATTATAACCTAAGTTCTACCCTCTCTTATGTTGCCACTCGTCCTCGAGAGTATCGATGTTTATCATGCCTATCAAAGTAAAAGAAACTCTTTATCAACATCCCAATCGCAATGAAGAAATAAACCACCCATCACAAAAAGGGGTTAACTTATTATTACATAGCAATCAATGAATTTTCTTTAACAAACCCTCTAAAGAAAAGAGAAAGGCGAGTATGGGTGGCTTGGAAAAACAAAGGTGACGAAGGTAACTCAAACATTGCTAAAGGGTTCCCTCTACAAAGGCGCTCAAGGTCAATGGTTTGATATACCCTAGCACAACACTATCACTCCATTCATGTAGTACACCCAAATTCATTTCACCTATCACTTGCACCCATCTTCTGAAAGGGTTGGCCTAGGAACAAATCCTCCTCTTAAGGTTGGAAATACCTAATAGGGCCTTGTAATAACCGTCCCATACTTAAGCATGGTAACTTGTGTACAAATCATAAGATAGGAAGACAATTGAAAATTATGCTTGTATGAAGTACTTTGATGCCTTTAACATTAAATATAGCCCACTCAAATACTATTATGGTTTATGCACCCATGATGTCGATCTCAATTGCATCTGTCAATATGTCCTAGATATTTGCCCCCAAATACAACTACCATCTCTTGAGAGATTGTATGATGCTTCTTCAACACTTCAAAGAGCACGTCTAGCCCCACTTGATGATTGCACAAGGAAATTTGAGAGAGGACATTGAGCACTTATTGAGGTGCATTGACCTTGGGATGCCTTGACAAAGTTGACGACACCCTCACCTACATCTAGGACCTTAGACACTTCCCTTCAAAGACACGATGTTTCCTTGAGATATGATGTTCCCCAAAGATGATGAGACGCCCCCGAGCTGGCATTGCACATACTTGATGGACGTTGCCTTGTTTTTTATGATGTTTGATGATAATGATGACATCGAACCCCGGTGGAGAGAATAATACAATGTTCTCCATGATGATGTCATTTTCCCTAGCACTATGACATCTCCTTCATGATGCTTGGATTGATGATGTGGGCACCCTAGCAAAGAACAATATGGACGATGAGGTCTTTCTTGATGATTAGGCATTCATTTAATGAGGATACCTGATTTTTGGATGAGATACACCCCTTTGGAGCCATTTGGAGCCATCCAATGCACTTTTGTGGACAAACATGTCATTTTGGAGGATAACATCACCCTTATGAGGGAATCCAACTCACACATGTGAATTAATTGAGGCATATTTGTATGTATTATCATTGAGTTAGCTATCTTTGGGGGTCAGCTTATGACCTATCCAACTTATGTTGATTTTTTGTGTAGCATCGATAGGTATTCCCGCATGCCAAGTGATGGCACAGGCAGACTGAAGGCGAAACAGGGATCAAATGCATTGCAGAAAAATTTGGTTGTAGACGCTGCAATATATTTTTGCAACGCTCTTTTTAAAACTTGTAGCGCTGAGAAAGCCAGAAACTCCGTTTTCGGGCTTTTGAGATGCGAAACGACTCAGTCCTCTTCTCAATCGATTCCTCCACAGTCTAGCTCGATTTTAACTCAAAAAGACATTCTCCCATCTCTCCTCGTCCAACATTCACCTCACTCAATTTGATGGTCCAAATTTTAGGTGAAAGAACAAATTATACCTGCAAAAACAAAGTCACTGCAAAATATGCTTGAAGGTCACGGTGAAGGGACGTGCATGAACAACCCTGCTCAAAACGAATGTTTACAAATAGATAACACTACAGAAATGGTCACAAAACTTCTCAAATGTAATCAAATGCACACACAGTTCGAACGAGAGACTAGAGGACACATATTTACAAATAAATATGCATTCTTCCAAATGTACAGACTTGGAGACAAGAGAAGAGCTCTCTTCTCCCCATTCGATGCCCCTCTTTTATTCACAATATCAAACAAATGATTCGTTTCTCCTTCCCTCCAAATGAGGGAAGTCAAAAAGACAACCAGTGAGCTGGAAAATAACCCCCTTACTCAAACTCTTCGACTTACTCTAATTTTGTATTTACATTAAGTATTTATAATTTCAACAAAGGTAACAAAACCAATTTTCTAGCTCAACATGTGGTCAGTCCACCACATTGTCAAGCCCCCTTCATTTCTTCATCACAAGCTCAATCTAATGCTCCTACATCAGACTCCCTAGGAAGGAAAACTCATGAGCTCCTACTCATAAGTTCCTCTACATAGCAACCTCCCTTTCGTAGAGTTGCAACACTCAACCATGTAGAATCCTCCTCAGACGATACTTCCACTTCACCAAAAACTCCAAATACTCTTTTCCCCTGAAGTGCTTTTCAACTTTGGTGTCCAAGATCCTCTCAACCTCTGGACCCTCTGACATAAGCATCTACTTCATCCAACTTTGTTCACTAATTTCTCCACCGATCCCATTTGTTGTAGTGGCACCTTCATCACCAGCTTGATAGGGATACAAATCAGCCACATTGAAGATAGGTGAGATACCTATGCCCATAGGTAACTGCAATTCATAGCATTTGCAGAAAAAATCCTGAGTACCCTGCAAAGTCCTATTTTCTTCATTTCTATGTTGCAGGAAACGTGGTATAGAGGTCCGTTTCCATACGGAAACGGGTACGAAACGCGGAAACGCGTTTGGTACGGCCGTGAAACACGTTTCCAGCCGTACTGCCACGTTTCCCGAAACGGAAACATGGCCAATACCGCCGAAAACGCGTTTCAGGGCCGTACAACCCACGTTTCCTCATTAACTTGTGCTTTTTTAATTTTTTTTTTAATTTTTTTTTTAATTTACTTTTAGGGTATGTTAGTGACTTCTTGTTGCTTTTAGATGCGTGTCTAAAATTATAAAAGTGAATTTTTGCCCTAGTGTTGATATGCAGTTCATGGTAATGTTAAATTCTTAAAGCAAAAGTGATATTCTCCTTTATTTTTCATTTTCATCCTTTTACTTAAATTTTTGACATTATCATGAAATGACTCAGGATGTTTGAGAGTGGTTTCACCCTCATTGGATTTCATACGGAGAAAGTAGAATTTTAGATCTCACTCAAAATCCAGCAGACTTATTTGTTTTTCAGGATTTCAGGATTGGAGGGATTGCAATGTTTCCATTGGATTTTATCATGTACTAGCTAGTATGAAACTTGTATTTAATCAAGAGAACCAAGCCCTCTATGCAGGGGAAACTCCCAATAATAAAGATCATGTAGGGTACTAAGGTATGAAACGTGTATTTAATCAAGAGCACTAAGGTCATTCAACTATGTAGGAGGAGACTCCCAATACAACAATGGTCCTTCTAAAGAATGGGATGTAGATGCAGAAATCCTGATTTGGATCTCTCTCTTGCAGCCTAATAGTCTTTATTGTACTTGCAGCCTCATATATTAATATAAATAAAGGTTGATTTTGAGATTTGGATATATAATAAAGGTTGCTTTTGGATATTCTAATATTTTTATTTTCATTATGTGATCATTCATGAGTAAATGTGATGTAAATTAAATCTTAATGTTT
>APFE030036843.1:15748-53941 GCA_000404065.3 Pinus taeda | reverse complement strand
TGGGGAGGTCGCGTTTCGTATCGCTTCCCGTTTCGGAAACTCGTACCCGTTTCCCCGTTTCGTGCAACTTAGCTTCATTTTGAGCTTGTTATATTCTCCTCTTTAAAATCTTTCCTTCCGCAAGTGGGCTACGACCATGTCCCCTACCTCAAAGTTTAACTCTCTTCTTCTTAAATCTGCCCTTTGTTTGTACTAGTAGTTGTTGTCCTGTAGCTTCAGTTTTATCTCCTCCTATAAGTCACTCATTGTTACTGCAAAATCCTCCCCATCAGCACTCCTCTACTCAAGTTTGCCCAAATATCTCATCTCACAAACCCCTCAAGGATGCATTCCATACAAAATCTGAAACAAACTCTTCCCTGTGCTCCTATTTGGTGAATCATTGTATGTGAACTCAGCTTGAGCTAACACACGATCACCCTGCATGGAATACTCTTCCACAAGGCTTCTCAATATGTTTCTGAGACTCCTATTCACAACTTTAGTTTTCCCATCAAATTGTGGATGATAGACTGAGCTAAAGTTCAATTTTGTTCCACGCTTCTTCCACAAAGTCCTACAAAAATGTCATGTGAACCCTGTGAAAATTCTATCACTACAACAACTGATTTATTTTACCTACTTATTTCCCGATATGTTATTTATGAAAATCCTTCAGTAAACATTAAAATAAATTATGCTGCAGATATCACATCATAATACAGAAACAAACACATGCACAAGAATTATGTTAAAATTGGCAACTAGGGCCAAACTCCATGTCGGTCATCTTATTTGGCAGCTGATATTTTTCTTGGATCCCTCTCATTGAGAGGTGTAGGATTGATCTAAAGATTATCCAATTCCGATAAGTATTCATAGAGATATGAATTTATTTGTGTTATGGGACAATTCGTCAAGGTCGGCCAGCAACCAAAATAAACCCCACTTGTGCTCAACGTTTTAGTATAAATAGAGGTGCCTTGAAAGTCATTTGTACACACATCCTCTTGGTGATCTCTTCCTCTCCACTTGTCTTTGGGTTTTGGTGGGAGGAGAGATCTAAAGAGGATACGTTGCCCTAGAGGATGCCCTAGATCCTAACGCTATCATGGAGGAGATTTTAACGCAGTAAAGGAAGCCTACATAACGCAGCAAGGAGAGATCTAATTGCTGGTATAAAAGAGAAGCCCTACGCTGCCCTATACACAACCCTATGGAGAAGCCCTAACGCTGCCCTATGGAGAAGCCCTAACGCTGCCCTCTGCCCTATGGAGAAGCCCTAACATAACCTATGAAGAGGTATACACAGTCAAGAAGGGCAACAATGTAAGCCCTCAACGCAGCCTAGAAAACGGTCTCTAACCTAAATGGATGCCCTAGGACCTTAATGCAGTCTATGGATTGCCCTAACCGCAGCAAGAGAGGGAGGCTCTAAGATAGCGTGGAGGAGGCCTGAGTTCCTCAATGGAAACCGAGTTAATTGCTAAAGCAGTAGCTTGTTTTTCGGACAACAATGATATAGTGCTACAATATTCAAGGGGCCGCTGTAAAATGTTGGGACAGCAATGATATAGTGTTGCAATATTCAAGGGGCAGTTGTAAGATGATGGGACAGTAATGATATAATGCTCCAATGATCAAAGGAACAGGTGCAAGATGATGGGACAGCAATGATATAGTGCTGCAATATTCAAGGGACAGCTGTAAGATGTTGGGACAACGATGATATAGTGCTGCAATATTCAAGGGACAGCTGTAAGATGATTGGACAGCAATGATATAATGCTGCAATGATCAAAGGGACAGCTACAAGATGATGGGACAGGAATGATATAGTGTTGCAATATTCAAGGGACAGCTGCAAGATGATGAGACAGCAATGATATAATGTTGCAATGATCAAAGGGAAAGCTGCAAGATGATGGGACAGCAATGATATAATGTTGCAATGATCAAAGGGACAGTTGCAAGATGTTGGGACAACCATATGATGAGACAAAACAATATGCATCTCATCATACTTCATGTACTTGGTGCAGCAAGCACATGAAGCAAGCAATAGTACAACAAGCATGCAAGGTACAGCCAGGAAGCACACAATGGCACATGATGCAGTACAGTGATGGGTACAGTGATCATTGATGAAGCATGATGAGATGCAACATAGTGATGATGGGTGCAAAATGGTGCAGCACGGTAAGGTGCAACATGATGACGAGATGCAACACAATGATAGGTGAAGGAGTCACCTTGGAGAATCAGTTAAGCAGCATGTCTTCAATTGATCTCATGTATCATCTTCTTACAAATGATCTATGCTCTTATCTAGATAAGTCAAAGTGTTGACTTTTGTTGTAAATGTACTATCTATCACTCTCTCTCTCTCTCTCTCGAGTCTCTGCTGAACTATTGAAGATCATATAAGAAGAATTGACGAAGGGTTTCCCCACATTGGGGTTTGTCCCTGGCTAGCGCCACATCTCGTGTCCTCTTGTCTTGGCTTGTCTTCTGCGATTTATATTTATGTTCTATCTGAAGTTTATTTTAATCCTGATGTGATTGCTAATCTGGAAAAAATATTGAGCTAACTGTGAAAATTGAAATAAATTACTCTAGCATAGAACATACCTAAACTTAACAAATTAACACATCGACACAAATATTTTGGACAATCAGTCCCCGGAAAAAACCAATGTGGAAAAATCGGTGCAGCAAGGGAGGATTTTATTATTCAGCGATTCTTCAGTACAACTGGGTGCCAAACTAGCTTACCCAACAAAGAGAAAATTCTTTAGCACTTCCCCCAGTCTCAGCATCATCTTGGCTGACCTCTGCATAGCTCCTAAACCCTTTGTGTCAGCCCATGCCTCTCTACGTCAGCACTGGGCCTCTTTGCGTCACCCACGCAGGCCCTCTAGTGACTGCACAGTCTGCAACATCTGTGTCTGCCTCTCCAACCTCTGCGTTGTTCCCCTGGTGTTGTTGTCAACTCTCTCTTCCATACTTGTTGCCTCCTACTACTCTCCAGACCACTAATTCGAATTTCTCAGCTAACCCCGCTCCAGAAATCGAACTGACTAGTCTCCCTCAGTGTGTTCTCCAACTGACCCTCAAGCCTCTTCTTATACTTTTCTTGTTGGTCCTTCAACGGCCGAGATTAAATCTCTAATCAACGACTAAGATTAGATTTGGCTGATCCATGACTTTTGGAACCTTCTAACACAGTTTTATGTTAATACCCATTAATATTTTATTTTTCCTAAGTTTCGACTTAGGAACTCCATTAAAAATATTAATTATTTTAATATCTCCCAAACTAGTTAGAATCTGCCCAAACCATTCATGGGTCTTGGAGATCTCATGTCTTTAGCCTCTCCACCAATTTTCATGGCTAAAGCACATCCGATGCTACCCCAAATCAACACTCCCTCTTAGCAAGGACTGTGCTCTAGTAATACTCCACACTGAGCATTACTCTGATCATACGGCATCGGTACCTGTGTTGATGCTAAGCCTCCCTGCCCAACATCCTCTGCATTGCTGCATCCTATACTGCTGCCCATGGCTCTATCACTGCCACTGCTACATCTATACTGCAACTCCCTCTGCATCCATGTTATTGTCAGTCCTTCTTCCCAACACTGCATCTGCACTGCAAACTCCTCCTCATCATGTTGCATCATGCTACTGCTGACTGCTACTGCACTGCAACATCATACCCATTTCTGCTACTGAAATCGATTCTTTATCATTCCCATCTTCTCCCTGAAATAATCAAACTTGATTCTTCCAAGGGCCTTGGTAAGGATGTATGCCACCTGTTCTCCCGTAGGAGTGTAGCTCAACTATACAGCTCCTCGTTGGACACAGTGTCTGACAAAGTGACATAAGATATCAATATGCTTTGAGAGATCGTGAAACACTAGATTCTCAGAGAGCTTGATGCAACTTTGATTATCACACATGATCCTGGTCGCCTCCATCTTTCTTCTGAATAGGTTCACAAGCAGTTTTCTAAGCCATATGGCCTTGCATGAAGTTGTGCTTGCGGCTATATATTCTGCCTCAGCTGAGCTCAGAGCCACGGATTTCTGTTTCCTACTGCACCAGGAGATCATTCCTGATCCAATGTTGAAACAGTACCCAGAGGTACTTTTTTGATCCACTGAACTTCCTGCCTAATCTACATCAGTAAACCCACTCAATCTGATATCCTTACCCCCGGTGTACAAGAGTCCATAATCGATTGTTCCCTGTAAATACCTAAGAACATGTTTAGTTGCTACCCAGTGTGCTCTCTTCAGCTCCACCATCAACTGACTGAGGGTGTTGACAACGTAGCAAATCAGGGACCCTATGAGTTTCCTGTATAAGGAGGGACCAACATCTTTCTCTTCTAGTGCATCAATCTTTTTCTAGTTGGTTATCATTGGAGTAGCCATGGGTCTGCAGTCCTCCATCCTGAATCTCTTCAGGATTTCTATAGCATATCTCCCTTGCCCAAGGAAGATCTCCCCCCTTTTGTTGCCAAACTTCCAACCCCAGGAAATAATGCATTCTTCCCAAATCCTTCATGTCGAACTCCGTGGCTAGATGCTTCTTCCAGTCCCCTATGAGCCTGGATGATCCTATCAAGAAGAGATCATCCACATATAATACTAAGATTAGAGGCTCATTCTCTACAACCAGATAGTAGAGATTTGGATCTGCGTCAATCTTGACAAATCCCATTCTACAAGTACCTATCGATCCGCCCATACCACGTTCTAGGTGCCTGATTCAGCCCATACAAGGCTTTCTTTAATCTGCATACATAAGACTAGTTCTTATGTGTCTCAAAGCCCTCTAGTTGTTCAATGTATACTTTTTCTTCTATCACACCATTCAGAAATGTCGTTTTGACATCCATCTGATGAATCCCCCACCCCATATGTGTTGCAAGAGATATCATGGTTCTAATAGATGTATACCCGGCTACAGAGGCAAAGGTCTCTTCGTAGTCAATTCCTTCTTTCTAAGCATACCCCTTAGCCACAAACCTGGCTTTGTATTTCTCAACACTGCCGTCTACAGCATATTTAATCTTGTAGATCCATCTCGAACCTACCACTGATCTGTCTTGAGGCCTTGCCACTACCTTCCAAACATTGTTCACCATTATGGAGTTGTACTCCTCTACCATCACATCTAGCCAAACCTAATGTTGAGCTGCCTCCTGAACACTGGCAGACTCCCCATCTTGAGCTACTAATGCCTGATATCTATTTGGCTATTTTCGCTCCCTCTTATTGTTTCTTGGCACGCACCGATGAAGTCCTCTGCATCCCGCAGAATCTGACGAAGTTCCTTGCTCGTTCTTCCTCTGTCGGCAGGTGCTTCTATTAGCTCCTCCTCATCCTATGATTCTTCCTAACCCGAGGAAAAATTATTTTCTTCCGTTGGTTGAAGAGGTTTGACAAACGGTTCCTCTTTTGACTGCTCCTCGGAAGGCATTTCTCGAGATTTTTTGAAAGCCTTGTCTTCCATAAACTTCACATCTTGTCAAACTACTACCACCCTGCTCCATGAAAGATATATTTTGTACGCCTTAGCGTTCTCGCTATATCCCACTAGATATCCTTTCTTTGCAGTTTGATCCAGCTTCTTCCTCTTTTCCTCAGGTATGCGACAATTTCCTAAGCTCCCAAATATCCTGAAATGACTAACTTCAGGAATCTTCCCTGTGAAAACTTTCTCTGGAGTAATCTTTCCCAAGGCCCGATGAGAAGTTCTATTCTAAACATAGACTGTTGTGTTGCATGCTTCTGCCCACGAGAATTTTGGCATATCTTGATCATACATACATCATGGCCCTCGTTGCTTCTACAATAGTCCTGTTCTTTCTTTTTGTTACTCCATTCTACTCCGGATTGTACAGAGTTGTCCACTTCCTCTTATGCCCTACTTAGCGCAAAAATCAGTGAAGTCCTTATCGATATACTCTCCACCATTATCTGAGCACAAAACTTTTATTTTCCTCCCAGTCAGATTCTCCACCAGAGCCTTGAACTCTTTGAATTGACAGAAAACCTCATCCTTGGTTTTCAGAAAATAAATCCAAGCTTTCCTTGAGTGGCCATCAATGAAGGTAAGGAAGTACTTAGCACCACTAAGAGCTTTAGTGGACATGGGTCCGCAGATATCTGACTGTATCAATCCTAGTACACACTTGGCCCTGTTTTTACTTCTAGGAAATGTTGTCTTGGCATACTTTCCTAGAGCACATCCTCTACATACATCATCTCGTTCTGTACTAAGATTCGGAACTCCTATTACAGTGCTCCTGAGAATTCTCAGAGCCCCATGGTGCAAATGTCCCATTCTTTTGTGCCATAGTTCGTTCAAATCCTTGTCTCTGTGACTGCCTATTAGTGCCATTGGTGATTCTAGTTGTAGTTTGTACAACCTATTACTTTTGATCCCGATCTGCACTTTCTTTTTCCAGCTCGGGTGTTTGACATATACTTTCTCCTTGATCAAGAAAACATCATAGCCTTTGCCTTGAAGTTGCGACACAGAAAGTAAGTTCATCCCCAATCCTAGTACATGCAGCACATTGGTAGAACGGAACCACTCTCCCATTTCTGTTTGAAAAACTATGGTACCCCTCCCTAATGGAGTACATTTTTCTTTGTTCCCCATGGAAAGTTCATCTTCTCCTCCCGATAATCTGAGAAACATTCCCGGATTCCCGTCATATGCCAAGAGGCCCCACTGTCTATATACCATAACTCTAATGATGCAGACCTAGTCACACAAGCCACTTCTTCTTCTAGCCTGGAAGCCAACATAGAGAAATCAAAATCACTTTCTCTTGTGCAATTTTCTGAAAATCTATGCGAGTCTCCTGACGTAGATGCCTTTACATCATGGTCTCGACCCATAACTAATTTTCCCTTTGTCTCTGATTACTTCCTCTGATACTATGTGAAAATTCTATCACTACAAAAACTAATTTATTTTACCTACTTAATTCCCGATAAGTTATTTATGAAAATCCTTCAGTAAACATTAAAATAAATTATGCTATAGGTATCACATCGTAATACAGAAATAAACACATGCACAAGAATTAACACATCGACACAAATATTTTGGACAATCAGTTCCCAAAAAAAACCCAATGTGGGAAAACCGGTGTAGCAAGGGAGGATTTTATTATTCAACAATTCTTCAGTACAACTGGGTGCCAAACTGGCTTACCCAATAGAGATAAAATTCCTCAGCATTTCCCCCAGTCTCAGCGTGGCTGACCTTTACGTAGCTCATAGACCCTCTGCGTCAGCCCCTGCCTCTACGTCAGCACTAGGCCTCTCTGCGTCACCCACGCAGGCCCTCTAGTGACTGCGCAGTCTGCAGCCTCTGCGTTTGCCTCTCCAACCTCTGTGTTGTTCCCCTGGTGTTGTTACTAACTCTCTGTTCCGAACTTGTTGCTTCCTGTTGCTCTACAAACCACTAGTTAGAATTTCTCAGCTAACCCCACTCCAGAAATCGAACTGACTGGTCTCCCTTGGTGTGTTCTCCAACTGACCCTCAAGCCTCTTCTTATACTTTTCTTGTTGGTCCTTCAATGGCCGAGATTAACTCTCTAATCAACAACTAAGATTACATTTGGCTTGATCCATGACTTTTGGAACCTTCTAACCCTGTTTTATATTAATACCCATTAATATTTTATTTTTACTAAGTTTAGACTTAGGAACTCCATTAAAAATATTAATTATTTTAATATCTCCCAAACTGGTTAAAATTTGCCCAAACCATTTATGGGTCTTGGAGATCTCATGTGCTTTAGCCTCTCTACCAATTTTCATGGCTAGAGCACATCCGATGCTACCCCAAATCAACAAACCCAGTGTCCTTGTTAGAGATTATACTCTTTGGAAAACCTTGCAATCAAACAATCTTATTGAAAAACAAATGAGCCACGTGTAGCATCACTAGCTTTGCAACATGGGATAAAATGAGTCATCTTCGTAAATCTATCCACAACTACAAGTATGGAGTCCATACCTTGTTGAGTACTCGCCTTCTTGAGAGGAAAAACTCGAATAAATTCTTCTTCTTATAGAGATTATAATTGACGAATACCAAGACTAAGTCCCTTGATCTATTTGCCACTCCAAGACCAAGACACAAACAATCCTTTTGTTTCTTTCTTCTTCTCGGCTACTCTTCAACTTCAGCTTCATGCTACTTCAGACCTGCACCTTATTTCAGCCTCCTTGGAAACCCTAGTTGCAACACTCATGAGAGAGATATATGGTGATCCAACCCCTTGACCTTCTTTGCTTGGACTGAATAGCTATCTTCTCCAAATTGGCTTGTTGAATTGACTTCACAAGTGATCTTGCAAAACTTGGTTCTTCTCGATTTCTTCTCCAACATATGTTGCCTCCTTTCTTCGCACATGTGACAAGAAACAACCCTAAAATTAGTCCCAAAACACTCCAAAAGACTTCGTTGTTCCTTTCTTTTACTTCGTTGTTTATAGGACCATCTTCTTTGACCTTTTTCGCACTTCTATTTCAGACCTATGCTTCATAGTGGTTTCCCCCTCAAATTAGCCGACTTGATGGAGGATAAGCCAACATGTCAGTTGGAGAAGTTTATTAATTCCATCCTGAAGCCAAATTGCTAGGAGATGTTGCTCGTGCTTGTCTTGGAGGGTCTTTTGACTCTTTTAATGACTTATACAAATGTGTAACATGCCCAAGAAGGGTCCTTCATACATGACATAGACTCAAATTGACTTTTATGACTAGATGACAAATCCTAAATGCTCACAATGGGAGCCATCACTAAAAATATAATTCCTTGCTCATGAAACCCATGAGACAAGCATTACAATAATAATTTTATTTTTCTTCTTTACATCAATTACATAAAATCACAGTTACACATGTCATTATGAAGACCGAACCTAGTTACACTTTTCAACAAGGACCTCCTAATGAACATAGGCCACCAAATCCACTTGAGTCTACCAATTTAGTTGATGATCCAATCCCATATTGTAGACCTTGTGACGAAATGCATGATGAAGACACTTGTCCTTATGCCATAAGGGTCTTAGAAGGAGGAATCTCTAGGACAAGTGAGCAAATCAATGTGGTTGGCAAAGAGCATCATTTTTCCATGGAGAATTGAATGGGAGTTGTGGAGAATAGCCAAACGATAAGTAAGAAGTCTCCATCCTCCCATAGTGTGAATAAGCTTGAAGAGGTTGATAGAATCACTTAATTGTATGGAGAAAAGCCTTTACCAAAGCAAATGGTAGAAATGGCCAAAGAGAGAGAAAAGGAAAGGAATAGGGAAAGAAATCAAAATGTCCATAAAAATTTCACTCCACCTGCATCTGGTTTAAATATTGACTTAGGAGGATGAATAAGTAATGCAAAGATTTTAGTACCTGTGACTAAAATTGTGAAGATTCCCTCCCAAAGGTATAAGTTATTGAAAGCTATTAATGCACCTTATGGGAAAGAAATGTTAAAATTTTCCAAGGATAGTTATGAGGATGCCCCTATCACTTTGCAAAGTAGTGATATGTGTAGAGATAACAGAGACCATCAACCCTTTGTCATCACTATGTTGGTCAATGGTTTTCTTCTACACAATTATATGTTTGACTCTGGGGCATCATCTTGCGTCATGACTAAGAAGGTCATGAATCAGTTGAACTTGACGATTTCTAGACCTTATCACAACATTTGTGCTATGGATTCAAAAATTATTGAAGTTTGTGGTTTGATAAAAGATCTTCAACTCCACTTGGAAGTACATCCTGATATTACAATCACCATGGATATTGTGGTGATTGATGTGCATGATGCTTGGGGGATGTTATTGTCTAGAAAGTGGGGAGTTGATATAGCGGGTAGTTTACAAATGGATCTAAGTTATGCTACCATCCCTAACAGTGAGGGCATCATGGTTAGGTTGGATAGGGAGTTGGAGAGAAAGTATCATGTGGAAAACCCCAAGAAGCCTTATAATGAAATTCTATGTGAATCTAATGACTTGGGGAATTATGCTATCTTGGCTAATTCTATTGCTCGTTTGGAGAAGGAAGTGGAAAATAAGAAGGATTGGGTTTCGCATATGAATTTCGATCGTGCCCATTCAAAGTTAGGTAAGAATGTTGGAATTGTCCTTACCTCTCCCCTTGGTCGTATATTCAAGTTTGCCTATAGATTGGAATTTGATGCAACTAACAATCTAGCAGAATATCAAGCTTTATTGTTAGGTCTAGAGTTGGCAAAGGACTCAAAAATTAAAATGCTTAGTATCAAGGGGGATTCTGATTTAGTCATTCTTCAAATAAAGAGTCAATTTGCATGCAAGAATGATAGATTAAAGGAGTATCGTAATGTTGTTTGGGATAACATGGAGTATTTTGATGCATTAGATCTTCAAATAATTCCAAGTGAAGGAAATAAACAAGCTGATGAGTTGGTTGTTACTGCATCAAATGTCTAAGGGTAACACAATGATTAATGGTAGAGTGACTAGGTCTAAAACCTGCTTCCCCTTTTTCCCTTCCTCCCTCAACTTCTGCCCAATTGTTGATTCTTCATCCTATCATGCTCCCAAAAAGCTTGGCCATGAAGGGGTTGACCATAATAATGTGGTAGTTAGAAGGTCTATTGATATCTGCATTCTTAACGAGAGGAATGACCACATTGGTAGTCCATTCTCTCGAAAAGCCATCTTGGAAGAACCCATTGAAAATTCCTTTTATGTTAGGGGCAAGAATCTCAACTCCCCATTTTAGAAATTCAGCTTGAAGCCCGTTTATGTCCTCCGCTTTGTCACTTGCTAAATTCTTTATCTCTTGCTTGATATCATCCACCAGGAAGAGCTCCATGGATGTGTCCACTATGGGAGGAGTGTCTTTCTCGTGCACCCGCTCATACAGCAACCTCGCATAGTCTAAAAATTGAACATTTGTAATATTGTCTTCAGCTTGCTTTCTCCTTTATTGTATTTCTCTCTAAAACTCTTTGGGGTTGCATTTTCCAAGACAGATTAACTCCTTTCTTCTTGCACTTACATATTTTTCTTTTTTTATTGTACTAATTTTTTGTATTTATTCTTGTTTTCTTTGTTGAATTTTCTCTCTTTTAGCAATTTCTTGGCTGCCTGGCAATCTCTCTTTGGATGAATTAGTGTTTAATGAAATTTTCATCAAGGTTTTGTTGATATGTTATAGCTGTAAAATCTCCTTAAACAAGATTTTCATCAAGTTTCTCTTGAGGAACCTATGTGTAGCTTCCTCCCTTCGAATCTCCAAAGAAGATAAAAGGATGCTAGGGTTAAAGATGTGGGGAACACAAGTTTTTCTTCCTCATTCTCTTTGAATCCACATCCATCTCTTTCCTTGCATAGACTTTTATTCCTAGACTCCATTAACCCTTAATTGACAAAGGCACTATTCTTATCTCTTGTGGCAATCCACTTAAATAAAACCCTGAATATTTTATATTTTATTTTGTTTTTCTACGTTAAATTACGGTTAGGCTACGGAAAAATCATTTATTTTCAGCGTTATTTGCCTTTGACTTTATTGTCCTAGGGTTGGAACTTGCATCCATTTATTTGGAAAAGTGAAAAAACATTTTATATGCATTTTGCAGCCATAAATTAGAGCGACCATCTATGGTTTATCTTGTTGTTATATGTGTTTTCCAAAAAGGAAAAATGTTGCAATTTATTCTCTTGTTTACTCATTAATTAGCCCTCATTTTTCACTTGTTTATCATAGATTTTGGCACTACTTTCTTATTGATGTTATAAAGTATTTTCATTCTGTAAATTGCTGATTAAAACCGTAGTTTATAATTGTAAAGTGTAATTGCTTGATTGCATGTGTTTGGGAACCTAATTGAGCCTTTATTGGTCAAACTAAACCCTCTAAATTTAGCCATAGTGACCTTTGAACTCACTCTCTTGAAATTATATGTTAAATGACCCAAAACCCTAATCATTGCATACTTATCCTTGGACGAAATCTTGTTATAGAACTCTTAGGGAGCATTTAGCCCAAGTCCATTTGGGTTATTGATCCCCAAGATCTACCAAGGAAAACTCCCTTGTTGGGATTATATCTAACCACAAAAATAAAGGGAATAGTCGCTGAGGTGATAGTGGAAACTCTCCTGTTGTTGCTCTCAATCTAGGTTGTTTAGTGAGGCTTTGCACTAAGGCACTAGATTTTGTGGTTACAAGGATGATTTTGATGAGATGGTGTGGTGATTTGTTGTAGTATCACAGTATGGCTTTTATGCACTGTAAAGGCCATTTAGATCCTCAATGTTTATATATGTTGGTTCAAACTCAAAGACGTATCTCACCTAGAGCTAATTTGCTATATTCACCATTACATGATATATATATGAGCATTCTAATTTGGTGTCTAATGCTTTGGATTTAAATTGATGTGCATGACCAACCTAGATCCATCTTAACCCTGGATCTATCAAGCACTAATAGGGATCAAATCCTCTGAGGTGTTAACTTTTTTGGCCATGCAAAAATTTGAAGAAAGGTTTGCATATGGGAGGATTTGGTCGCTCTTGGAATGATAGTTTTGGGGTTCAAATGTATATTGAAGTCAATGTTATCCATTGTTACCACCTAGATATGCATGGAGCCCTAAGCATAAGCAATAAAGCTAGAGGAGAATGTTTTTTCTATGATGGGATGATCTTGCCTTGTATTTGCATGTCAACGTATTTTGGGAGGCTCATTTCTTCACTGGGAAACATTCTTTTGAAGCATTTTTGTTAAAATTGGCAACTAGGGCCAATCTCCATGTGGATCACCTTATTTGTGGCTTCTAATATTTTTCCTAGATTCCTCTCATTGAGAGGTGTAGGATTGATCTAAAGATCATCCAATTTCGATAAGTATTTATGGAGATATGAAATTATTTTGATTATGGACAAACTATCAAGGTCGGCCAGCAAACTTATGTAGGCTCAAAAGCCCAACAGTCATGTCTATTCAACCTCAACGTTTGCATATAAATACAAGGCGCATTCTCCTCATTTCGACAATTTAATTCACTCATCTTCTCTCTCTCTCTCCTACGCATAAAAGGAGCCTCTCTCTCTCTCACACGTGTGGCTGAAAGGAAGACGTCCTAGAGCAAAGAACACGCAAAAAGAAGGACGCTAGGGCAGCAGGTCATCTCTTTGACTATCGTTGACCAAGTGTTGACCTTCCAGAAGTGCGGATCGGGTGTGATTGCCTCGCCTAGGCAGGCCGCAATTTTTGTCACAAAAAACGTGGTGATCTGACCTCTAGTTTGACCGGTGTTGACTGCCCTAGTTTAAGGCTGCAAGTTGACTTCAGAAATCTGCCAATTGACTGAAGTTTTGGGGCTGTTCAAGGGCTGTTTCTTCAGGTTGTTCGTGGACAAGTTGACCAGAAATTGACCAATTATTTTAGAGGTCAATTTCAGCTAATTTGACCAAGTTTGACTTTGTTGATCTAGGGTATGCTGCTGCTGATATAAAATTACAGAATTCAGATTTTATACTATTTCTCTCTGCTGAACTATTGAAGATAAAAGAAGATTTGATCAAAGGGTTTCCCCGCATTGGGGTTTTTCCCTGGCTAGCTGCCACATCTTGTGTCTCTTGTATTGGCTTGTTTTCTATTGATCATTTATTGTTCTATCTGCACTTTACTTAATGTATATGTGATTGTTAATTTGTGGCTAATAAGAAAAAAAATAAGTAAACTGCTCTAAGCATAGAACATACCATAATATTTCACAATATTTGGAGGCATGATTTCTTTTGTACACATCTTGTCCCACTATAGGAGGACATCACGACAAGAGAGAAGGGTCCTCCTTGATGAGCCCTCCATATCTAGAAGTTAATTGACATCTTTTATGATGATATTGTGTAAGGAAAGGGCGTAATCTAGGAAGGCATCCAAGCTTAGCCCATTAGATGCACACTTATCTAGGCTGGCCCTTTAATAAATTAGGTAATATTTAAGTGGTTAAAAGAGAGCCCTTGGTATAAGAAAGACATCTAGCACTTGTTTGAGATGTGGTACTGTTAGTGTTTGTAGCTCAAACAGGTATTTCCATGAGGATGTCTACTTATGGAAATCATCATTAAATGTATCTTATGCTTTTTCTAGAGGTTCACTTTATTAATTAATTAATTAAGTGAATTTTTTTTTATTAAAGTGACTTTTAATTAATAAAGTGACTAAAGTGGGTCACTTAATGATTTAAATAAAAGAGAGCCATTGATCTTTAGGTAAGATCTTAACCTTTGAAGATTAGGTTTTTGGCTCATGTCAAAGTTTCAAAGAAAGGGAGAGAAAAGGACAAAGAAACACACAGGGCATTCATTTCACAAGTCACGTGAGTGAAGAAGAAAATCAGAGATCTAATTTTCAGCCATTGGCAAGGAGTTTTCAGTAGTAGTTCAGCAAGGAAAAGGCAGCCAGTCTGCAGCAAGGAGAAGAGAAGTCATACAGCCGTCCACACGGATTTCGTACATCCGTGTGTATTCCGTACAACCATATGGATTGCGGACTGGGCTGCCAGGAATTTTGGGCAGACTATTTTCAGGTTTGTTATTCATTTAATTAATTTCTCAAAGCCATTTTTCTGTGTAAGGGAGCTCTTGTAAGTTTTGAAGATATTTTTAAATGATAAACTGATGTAAAAGAACAGAAATAAATTGTGCACTGTGTGATTGTTTTCTCATTTCTTGTTGCATGCAAGAGTTTATAATTCCAGCAACTAAATCTGATCTGTTTGCTTAGACAGCTGGTTTTAGGATAATTTAGCAGACACGAGGAGAGGGAGAGCTCCTTTAGAAGCCTTTAGATCAACCTCCATTCAAAGCATGATCAGTCTTGGAGAGGAGCTCTCAACCTAAGATGGAGATCTCAGCAAGTTTGGAGCTTCATTAAGGAAATATTTGGGGCTGTTATTTTCATTTGTAAGAATGCTCTTATACCCTTTGCTTTGTCCTCTATGCTAGAAAATATTTCTGCTGTTTTAGGGTTTGTTTAACAGCATATGCTGGAGAGTGACCTGTGAGTCTTCTCAAGGGTTCATTTCAGATTTGGGATATGTAACGTGCTGGGGCTGTTATTCTAATGGAAAGTTGTCTTTTAGTTCATATATTTAGATTTGATATTACGTAATAAGGCAAATTGAAATATATAACAAAAGTGCTGTAACATCTTATTGAACTTGGAACATTGGGTGAAAGTGAATTTCCAGACCCGTTATAACTGAAATATTGGTGTTTCGACTCTTGAGAATGTATGTCGATTAAATATTTACTATGATAAAGTTCTCCAAGTCATTGATGTGTTTTGAGTCTTGACTCCCTTGCCCAATGATGACCCATTCATCTACTTGAACTCACCACCATGTACCTATTGAAAACATTAATTTTCTGTTTTCCCATATCTGATAATAAGTGCTTGGTTTTAATGGAAGATTGGCAATCCTATTAGGGAAACTCCCCTTGTGCTGGAAAAGAACCAGCCTGAAGTGAGGGAAGTGTCTACTAAAGTGACTGGATAAAACTTCCATGTTGCCCTAGGATTGCATCTTTACATTGGATTTGAGTATTTTGCTAGTGCAGGTCTTGAAGGTAACACCTATGCTACACATCTACCCCATACTGGGCTATAGAGTGTGCCTTTCAGCACAAACACAATCTTTTAATACGTTTTCAATATTTTATGCATTTTTTGTATCACTAGTTTTTGCCCAGTTGAAGAATTTGTCTTTCCCAGTACCAGTCCAGTTCTGGTCTGGTTCCAATTCTAATAACTTTGACAGTAACAAGTAGGTACATGAACTAGAAAAAGTAGGCCAACCTTTCATGCAGATTAAATGTGCTACAAGTCGAAAACCTAGGACTGATTGCATGTAAAACTCTAGCCAAAATGCAAGCTTAATTTTTTAGAAAAACTATATGATATAGGCTTTAGCTAACCAGTTGATAACAAATTTAGATTATATTTTCAAATTGTACTGCAAATGGCCAAGCTTTGCAAACTGCTCCTAGAGGAGAACTCATGATTCACATGTACCCTTTTTTAATGTGCGTTTGTTTAAGGCAATATATTAACACAAGCACTTCCATCTGTAACTGGTACATGGTCACAACTTTGGCAATGCAAAATACACACTGCTACTGTAAAACATGTGAAATACAACAAAGGCATACTGCTTACAGAAATGACTACTTTACCTTCACTGCTAGATCTCTAAGAAATGCAATTGCAGCATCCTTTTCTGATGGTAAATCCTGCAAACAAATACATTATCCTTCCATGAGTGCAAAAACCAAACAAGCACTAGTAGATAAGACCAACTTTAATATGAATGATTACCTACAGGAAAAGTTAGAACTTCAAAACAAATCTGACTGATCCAGAGTTAATATGATTTATACTAACGAGATGACAATGCTGTCATGTGTTAAGCATGAAGCATTACTCAACAAGTGCAATATCAGTACTTTCATATTAGGCTAGGCAAAATAATTCAACTTTAGCACTATATCCTCTCTATAAATGCAGACCATATTACACCAGGTAAAACAATTCAACTTTACCACCATACCCTCTCTATAAAACTGGTCTTATATTTCACTAGGCAAAAATAATCCACCTCTACCACTGTTGAAATATGTAACTAGGTTCGGTCTTCATAATGATGAGTGTAATCATGATTTTGTATTTAATGTAATGAGAAAAATAAATTTATTATTATTGAACTTGAGGCATGGGTTTCATTCTCAAGGAAAATTTTATTTTTAAGTCAAGCTCCCATTGTCAGCTCTTAGAAAAGGTCATTGAGTTGTAAAGTCAATTGAGTCATTGTCATGTATTGAATGTTGAAATTTGGAACCGGAGGACAGGTGGTTCCCTAAGGCTTTGATCTTTGGCCTAGAGAAAAGTGTCCAAAAAGAATTTAATTTTTCTCCTAAAGTAACTTTATAATTTTTATAAAGTTAAATCTAATTTAAAAGTGACTTAAGTGATAAAGTTACTAAAGTCTAATTTTAAAGTGACTTTAATAAAGTTAATGTAAAATTAGAAAGGAAAAGTGACTTTGGAAATAAATGACTAAGTGAGTCTTTATTAAAGTGGGGTGAGTTAAAAAATAAAAAGTGAGATTTAAATGAGCATTTAATCTCAACCCTAGATCTCAATCTATATCAGCCATTGGATTTAGAGGTTACCCAAAAGTCACTTAGGATTAGATTAAAGGAGGAAAAGGAGGCAAAAGGTCATTCATTCTTTCATGAGCAGACTGAGAGAAGGAGAGCAAGAGAGCAAGGGAGGTTTCTGGACAAGGAGGAGAAGGAGACAGCAGCTTGGCACACATTCCAAGGCAGCAGTTGAGCAGATTTGTACAGCTGATTCAGCACACAGTGAAAGGTTGATTTTGGCAAGATTTTCTAGAAATCCGTATAGCTGGTTTGCACAGAAATCGAGGAGTGGTTTGCACAGAAATCGAGCATCAGTTTCCTGTTTTTTTTCTGCATGCAAATCGAGGTCCGTACAGCGCATTTATTGCAATCCGTAAAACGCATTTAATGCAGGCCATACAGCAGCATTTAAGGCTGAAAGTGGGCACAAAAATCGAGGAGGTCGTACAGCAGCATTTAAGGCTGAAAGTGGGCACAAAAATCGAGGAGGTCGTACAGTAGCATTTAAGGCTGAAAGTGGGCACAAAAATCGAGGAGGTCGTACAGCGTTTATTGCTGTCCTGTTTGCTGTAATTTCCAGTTTGCTGTGAGGCACGGGAAAAGAGATAAGTTGTAAATTTGCTTGCTGATTTTTTACTGAATATTTCTCACTGTAAAAAAGGCATTTTCAGAAATAAAGAAGAGCTCTCGAACTGGTTTTCCCCAAGAGTTGTAGGGGGTTTTTCCAAGGTCACATTGACCAAAAATCATTGTGTTCAAATGTGTTAAATGACTGTTTGTACCTGCTGATTTTTTATTTCTGCATTTTCCAATATTCTGTAAAATTTCCAGAATTTGTGTTTTCAACAAAAATTTATTTTTTCAGTTGTTGAGTGTATGGATATGAGAAAGGGCATTTAACTATATGGGAGAAATAAGGTGAAACTGAAAACCGGGGTGGGAAATGAGAGAAATTGCTACATTGAAGACCCTCCAAGACCTCGTCAAAGTGTTAAGTACAAGTTGGCCTTCAAAAGGAGTAGTCGGCCTATATAGATGGACATGTCGGCCTATTGGACAAGTTCAAAAGCCTATATAGAGGAGCACTCGGCCTCATTCAAGCAACCACTCATCAAGCATCACAGAAGTTCGATCTAGAGGCAAGAAGGAGCCTAATACCCAGCAAAGGAGGAAGAAGGAGGAGCAAAGATTTTTCTGATCTGTTTTAGGGCAAAATTCCTTCACACCTGTGAAGACTAGGGCATCTCACTGCAGCAAGAAGACCAAAAATTACAGTGACACTAAGCAGACCGAATTTGGGTTACAAAGAGTTCATATTGCAGGCCAAATTGTTGAGGAAGTATCTTACCAAGAGAATAAGAAAAGTGGACAATTTCTCCATATTCTCACTCACACATGTGGCCATGGTTTTCTGCAGTAAGGCCGAGTTGCAGTCAGAAAGTTGCAAGTCCAAAAAAAAGGTCGAAAGAGAACTTGTTGCCACTAGAAAGCAAGTTTGACTAAAGTTGACTTTGTTGAAAGAGAAGCACATCAAGGAGAGGCATTGACTTGGTCTTGGAGGGGTCTTGGTCAAGAGTCAAAGGTCTTGGAATTTGTCAATTGAAGATCTATAAGAAGAGAAAGAATTCTAGTGGGTTTTCCTTTGAAGTTGGAGAGGTTTTGGCGCTAGTTGATCGCCTATATCTTGTGTCCTTTGTCTCATTGTTCATTATCTTTTGGAAGTTGTTTGATGAAGAGAACACAATAATAATCAAGCTAAAAAACAATCCAATCAAGAAAAGTAAAAAGTCTTCACTAGCAGTTATCATTGTAAGAGAAATCATCTTATCTCACTGCCCTAGATTTCTCAAAAACCACCACACCCTTTATAAAAAAGGAACATATTTCAAATGTTGATTTTTCTACAAGAATGTACAGCAAATACAATTCTCTGCCAGGTAATTGCTTCCCAATGATTTTCAACCAGTATTTATGCCAGTGCTATCATTGAAACAATAATAAATACAATGGAAACAGTAAAGATCATAGAAAATTAGCCATGCACAACAATACTTTTACCTTGGGAAACCCAACCTTGGAAGAAAACCCAGCAACTTTTCTTTAGGAGAAATTATTCTTCAGCAAGGTTTACAAATCAACAATTTGTCTAGAAATTTGTGTCAATAATCCAGGACCAAATACTAGTCAAACCTAGTGAAATAATTTGATGGTCAACGTTGATCAAACCAGTCAAAAATCAGCCCTGGTCAAACTACTTCCTGTGGTCAACCCACACATGCGGTCCTCTGGCTGGTCAGACAGGTCAAATCCACACATGCGAACTGCAGTCAAACCTTCAGTCAACTATGTACGATATGCAATCAAATCAAAAGTCAAACAGCTTGGTCAACGCAAATCAAACTCGGTCAAACAAATATCAAATCAACTCAGTCAACTTCAGTCAAACTGTACTCCACACGTGCAGCTCTCCAAGACATAAGAGAATGATGAAGAGAGAAGAGAACTTGCTCTTGCTTTATCGAAAAAATGAGATGTCACATCATCTACTTATACATGTCGAATGAGGAAAAATAACCCAAGGAACACGTCCCTTCACCATCTTGGGCAAACTTGTCACTCCAAAAATAAATTTTATTTTAATTTTTCTAGGCTGACTTGGAGACCCCTTTTTCCATGTGGGAATACCTCCTGATGCTACAAAAAATTAACACTCCCTCTTAGCGAGGTAAGTATTCTCCTTAGCAGCGAACGAATTCCCCCTTAGTTGAAATTTCTTCTTCCTCAAGAAATGTTCATGAGCTTGCTATGTTGATGTAGTGTCCCCTCACATGCACGTCTATAGACATAGATCACTCCATCCTGCAGTAGGCAATGTGAGTAACCTACGCCATTTACCCCTGGCCAAATCAACATGGCCCAGCGAAATCATCATGGCTTCTGAGTTAAATGTATGCAATTTCCCTAGTCAAATCAGCATGACACAAAATGACTTTTCAAGAGAAGGTCTGCCCTCGGGCCATTCACCCCTCGCCAAATCAGCATGGCCCAGTCAAATCAGCATGACTACTCAAGTGAATGTATCCATATTCCCTGGTCAAATCAGCATGGCTTCTCAGGAGACGCTTTACCCGATCTTGCAAAGACATCAACACTCCCTCTCAACGAGGGAGACATTCTGCATCACGCCAAGCTAGTCTCTAAAGTATACAAACTTCGCTCTAGATAGAGGCTTGGCGAAAATTTCTGCAATCTGCTCGTCTTTGGATATGTACTAGAGCTTCACTATTACCTTTTGCACCATGTCTCAGATGAAGTGATATTTGATCTCAATATGTTTCAACTTTTCATGAAAAACTAGATTGTCTAAAAGCTTAACACAGCATTGATTATTACAAAATATCAAGGTCGTCTCGAGCTCCTCACTAAAGCCATAGTAGCTTCTAAAGCCACATTGCTACCTCACTTATGGCACTAGTTGTGATATACTCTGCCTCCGTTGTACTGAGTGCGACAAAAGTCTACTTCCTACTAAACCAGGGTATCATAACCAATCCCAAGCTAAAGTAGCACCCGAAGGTGCTCTTTCTATCCTCTACACTCTTGGCCTAATTTGAACTAGTATATCCCTGCAGCCTCATTTCACCACCTAAGACATATCTCAAACCATATCCAACGATACCATGCAGGTATCTTGTTATGTAAAAACTTAGTTAATTTTAGGTTATTATTTAATTTTAGGTTTAGTTAGATGAAAAGGCACGATCATAAGATCATGCCCTTTCCCAAAGGGTGCCTATGGCGGTATATAAGCCAAGCAACCCATTGTAAATCATCATCTCTCTGTAATTCATTTTATTAATAAAAGTATTTTATATATATTTCTGTTCATCTCGAAGTTTTACATTTCATCTGGTATCAGAGCAGGTTTCATCCGCCTGTTGGAAGAAGAAACTGTGGCACAGTGTTTGGCATTCTCCCACATACCCGATTTTCTCTGCTGCTGATCCCTGTTGTTCCCTACCGCAAACCCCGACGTCTACTACACCATCACCGACACGCTGTTGACCAACTCGGTGAAGAATTTCAAAGAAGACCAAAAAGATAAAGATAATTCAGAATTGAACGAGGAGGGCGTAGAAGATTAAAGTTTGCAAATTTCTCTGTTGGGTAGCTCGAACTATGGTCCCGTGAAAGAATTACAGTCCTGTGGTGTCTCGAATTGACAAAACCTGTGAAACTCGAGAAAAAGATATAGAACAGAGACAAGGACCAGTTACACAGGCCGAGGAGAAAAAAAGAAGATTACAGTTTGGGCAATCTTTTTGTTACGGTATTTTTGTGCAGCCTGCTGCTCTGTAAAGATTAACGTCGAAACTCCACGTTTGCAACGTGTTAGACGCACTCTGTAAAACCGTCGAAATTCCTTATCTGCAAAATTTGGAGAAAATTCAGAGAGTTGTGTTACGACTTCCGTTAAACCGACGTGCTGCCAGCTCTGTGTTACGGTGATAGTCGATACAATTTTTTTTAAATCAAAAGGGTTTGTTAAATAGACGTGATGCCAGCCTGCTGTGTTACGGTAATATTCGATTTTTTGAATAGTCAAAGGTTACGTTAATCAACGTGACCGTCCAAAGGTTAATGATATATATATAAAAGAAAAAAAAATTATAAAGTGATTTAGTTATATATATATATCATATTTTAATTATATAATATTATATATAATTTAATTCAAAGTTTATAAAAATTTAATTAACTTTAAATTTTATATATATATATTATAATATTAATAATTATAAAATTTAACTAATTATAGTTTACCAATTAATAAAAAAAAAAAAAAAAAACAATAATATATATATATATATACATATATATTATAATAATATAATATAAATTAAATTATTTAAATTAATTTAATTTTAATTATTAAAAAAAAAAAGAGAAGAAGAAGAAGGAAGAAAAGTATTTTCCGCCCGCATGCAAATAAATACACGGCCTGTTCCTTTTTGGAGCTGGTGGCCTCCGCAAAACCCGCTCAAATGTCGACAATGACAATGGCGGATTTTCAAAAAAGGTTTGTTGGATGCAGAGCAAAAGATAAATAACAACCACGATGAGGTCAGTAAAAGATTAAATGAAGTCGAGAGCAAGCTTGGGGAGCAAGCGGGAAAAATCAAAAATCTTCAAGATACGACGAATCGAATAGAAATAAAGATGGAAAATTACCATGCCCAGACAGAAGCAGGAATCAAAGAGGTCCTAACAATGCTGACAAGTCTGTGTAAAAGGTCGAATTGTACACCCGAACAACTACTAACAGAAGGTGAAGAGAATCAAGAAAACATCTCGTCAGATTCAACTAAGTCCACAGACTCTCATGACAAAGTTGAATCCCCAAAAAAATCAGCAACACCCCACCAAGAAGCAAGTAACATTGCCCTTACAAACAAGCAACTTTGGGATGACCTTAATAATCAACACCCTCTTTTTGCTCAACCATTAGCCACATACCAGAAGAGGGTAAAGGTTGAGATACCTAAATTCAATGGGAACGAAAAAAAACACAGTTGCATGGATAAATAAAGCAGAAGAATACCTCGAGATATATGACATCACTGACGATGATGAAAAACTCAGACATGCATCCATGAAAATGGAGGGAGAAACATATAACTGGTATATGTGGTGGAAAAAGACAACACATGTCATTAGCTGGAGGAAATTTAAAGATGCATTCTTCAAAAGATTCCAAGGTGTAAAGGAAGAAGAATTCTTTTCAAAACTCATCAAACTACGACAAAAAGGAAGTGTCGATGAATACACTCAAGAATGGGAGACCTTAGTAACACGAGTACCTGGGTTATCAGAATCTCGTCTAATTCAGTCATACATCTCGGGACTCAAAACCCATTTACAAGCAGAACTTGAGATGCATGACATCACATCTATAGAAGTAGCAAGACGAAAAGCAAAAACAGCCGAAAAGAAATCTGAACCAATATTTTGGTCAACAGCGGAAAAAGCTTATGCAAGACGAAGGATACCCCAGTATGTGGACTCAAATAATACAAGATATGTTCCACCGCATCGTCGTGAAGATGAAAAATCGAATGTGGAAATGCAAAGAATAAAAGAGGGTAAATGTAAACGCTGTGGTGAGAAGTGGGACCCCAAACATAGATGTGCTAAAAGAAAAGAACCAAAGAACCTATATAATTGTGAAGCAACCAATGACTCAAATAGTGAAGATTATGACGTAGAAGACACAGAAGACGCCCTAGAATTCTCACCAGAATTAGATGACGGAAGTACTCCGCAAGTGTCATTATCAGCCATGACAGGTATATCACAACCTCAGACCTTGAAGTTAAAAGGACACATAAAAAAGAACAACGTAGTGGTTCTCATAGACTCTGGAAGCACACACAATTTTCTATATGCGACTGTGGCCAAGAAACTCAATATCTTTTAATTTCCCTTACCAAACATGAAAGTGATGATAGCTAATGGTAAGAAGATTGAAAAGGTAGGGAAATGCCATAAAGTCAAATTGCAGATTCAAGACTTTAAATTAGAGTCTCTGTTCTTCACGGTACCTTTAGGAGGAGTAGATGTAGTCTTAGGCATCCAATGGCTACGAACTTTAGGTACTTATGCCGCCAACCATCAATTACAATTTATAAAATTCAAATGGGAAGGTCAGAAGTACAAACTACATGGATTCCAAGCACCAGAAAATCATGTTGTGTCATCATCTCAGATGATGAAGCTGAGTCGAAGAAGAGCACCTACTTATGCAGTACAATGTCATCAATTAGAAATGTTATCTGCAAATATGACCAAAGAAGAGTCACCAGAAATGCAAGATCTAATTCAGAAGCATGGAAAAGTATTTCAAGACCGACCTATGAAAAAGCCATACTGATATCCACATCACCACAAAATGAAACTTGAGAGATTAATCCAAGACCTTTCAGAATGTGCGACCTTGATCATTTTGGAATATATAATCAAGTGGAAAGACTCACCGAAGAAGACGCTTCGTGGGAGAATGAAGCATTTTGTCAACAACATCCGTCGTTGCGTATGCTTTGAGGACAAAGCATTCTCTCGAGAGGAAGGCAATGTTACGTAAAAAATTAGTTAATTTTAGGTTATTGTTTAATTTTAGGTTTAGTTAGATGAAAGGGCACGATCATAAGATCATGCCCTTTCCCAAAGGGTGCCTATGGCAATATATAAGCCAGGCAACCCATTGTAAATCATCATCTCTCTGTAATTCATTTTATTAATAAAAGTATTTTATATATATTTCTGTTCATCCGGAAGTTTTACACTTCATACCTCAACACATGCTTTGTTGCAACCCATGAATTTGCCTCGGCTCGACCATATACTAGCTTAAGGGTGTTCACTACAAAGCAAATATTTGGATTGGTGTTAACCAAGTACATCAAGGATCTAATCAACTGGTTGTACATCATGGTATCCACCAAAGATGAATTTGAAGCAGAACCACTCAGCTTCTTCAGATTGGTCACCATACATGTAGCCATGGGCTTACAGTCCATCATACTGAATCTCCTCAAAATCTTAACAATGTACTTCCTTTGTCCAAGGAAGATATCATCAGGTCTCTGACACAACTCCAATCCCAAGAAATAATGCATCAGGCCAAAAACCTTCATCTCAAACTCTGGGGCCAACTCCCTCTTGCATCAAACAATGAGGCTCTTTGCCCTAGCAAGGAACAAATCATCCACATTCAACACCAAGATCAAAGGATCGCCACCAACAATCATGAAGTAAAGGTCAAGATCCACAACACTCTTAGTGAAGCCCAAACTCATCAAGCATCCATCAATCCTG
Organism: Pinus taeda; assembly: GCA_000404065.3. Lineage (NCBI taxonomy): Eukaryota > Viridiplantae > Streptophyta > Pinopsida > Pinales > Pinaceae > Pinus > Pinus taeda. Next base: position 28,829 of record APFE030036843.1, on the reverse strand, counting down.
GAAGATCATGCCTTGGGTCCCTGCTTGATTCCGTACAAAGCCTTCTTCAATCTACAAACATGGGACTCCTTCCCATATACCTCAAAGCCCTGAGGTTGTTCTTTCCACACTTCCTCCTCAATCATACCATTGAGAAATGTGGTCTTTACATTTATTAGATGTATCTTCTAACCCATAACTGAAGCAAGAGAAACAACAATTATAATAGAAGTGTACCTGGCGACTAGAGAAAACGTCTTGTCATAGTCCACTCCCTCTTTCTGGGAGAACCCTCTCGCCACAAACCTCGTTTTATACTTCTCGATTGTTGTATGCTTGATCTTATAGATCCACTTGGAAGTCGCCACTAACTTCCATTCTAGTCTCGGAACTATCTCCCAGCATCATTCTTCACGATGGCCTGATACTCTTCCATCATGGCATCCTTCCAAACCTATTGGCCCACTGCCTCCTCATAACTGCAAGGTTTAGAATCAATGATGTGGATCATCAATGCCATATAACCTGAGTACCGTTGTGGTCGCCTGCTCTCCCTGAAAGTACCACAAGGAATTGCATGCCCTTTTGCATCCTACAAAGTGTCACGAAGCCACGTTGGCCTCTCCGTGGTCCCTGCAACATCTCTTGCTGGGTCCACTAGTTCTATTGGTTCTATGGACTCCTCCTGATCATCTGAACGATGAACATCTGGAATAGATGGACCTATACCTGCAACCTGCGGAGCCTCCTGCTCCTCACTATTAATCTCCATATGAGACTCACGTGAGTTAATACTTCCATATGCCACGACCCAGGTTGGACGTGTTAATAATTTGTATAGTCCCCCCACTCGAACACCAATCACTCTTGTTGAGTCTACGCCCAAGCCCTTAGGCCATACAAGAACCTGACCATCTACAAATGCAACTTTGTAACCTCTATCCTCCAACACTGAGATAGAGAGCAAGCTCTTCTTCAATCATGGTATAGACAATACATTTCTCGTGTGTAGTAAATCTTTAAACTCTAACTAAAGCGATGTTGATTCATCATCCAATTCCTTCCACTAGATACTTAGCATTATCTCCAACTTCCACCTGTCACTTTGAATCCTCCTTCGTCAAATCGATGAGAGAATATCGCAAAATTGTCATATGCCTAGAAGCACCACTATCCACCAACCAAACATTGTTGCCATTTGTAATAGTCCCTGTAAGAGCGGAGATGAGGAAATATTCCTTCAACTTCTTCTGCGGTGGAAGCTCATCATCATCATTAACATCGACTATTGATGCATGTTGCTTTCCCTTTCTTTTATTCTAAGGATGCAGGGATGCATAGTGTCCAAAATAATGGAAAGTGAAGCACTTGATCTTTGACATATCCTTCTTCTTCTGATCTTGCGTTGGAGCAGGTCTTCTAATTGTATTCTTCTTCTCAAATTTTCCAAAGTTTCTTCATCTTCCTTTTCCTTTCCTTGCATGGGTTACAAGAGCTTTAGTTTTTTCCTATGGATTCTACAAGTTGTTCTTGGACAATAGTTTGGCCTCCTCCTGGATACAATCAATCCATAGCTTATCAAACTTGGGGAGATTCTATCATGCACAAATTTCTTGAACAAATGGATCCCATGAGGAAGGGAATCCATTGAGAGTCACTATAACAAGTTATGTATCATCAATAGAATCTCCAATGGCTCTAACCTCATCTCTCAACTGAGAGACTCTCATAAGATAAGAAACGACAGAATCTGATCTAGACATCATAACACTCCGAAGTTGATGCCTCAAGGTTAGCTTCCTGCTAGTGTTGCTACTCTTGCACAATCCCACCAAAGCATCATACACTTCTTTGGCAATCTTCAAACCAGCAACATGAGGAATCAAGTGATCCTTTATGGAATCTATCAAGATTCTCTTAGCCTTTGGTTCATCCTTCCTATACTTGGCTTTCTCTTCAATTGCCTCTAGCTCTGGAATGACTTTCTCCACATGATCTTGAAGTCAATTTATTCCAAGATAAGAAGTATCTTGGTCTTCCACGATCTGAAATTGATACAGTACCTAGAAGCAAATTGTGGAGTAAAATGGAAGAATTGGAAATTCCAAAGCAATCCAGGGTTGTTGTCCATAATTTGTATCACCAAGTTTGGGCCAAAATTTGAACCAAGCAAGGATTTTCATAATGTTTTGGAAGTGATATTGGGGTCAAGCAGGGATGCCCATTATCCCCTGCTTTATTTGGGAAATATATTGACAAATTAGAAGAGTGGATAGACAAGTCTAGTGGTGGTGAAGAGGGGGCCGGACAGGGACACTTGACCAATTATGTTATAAAGTTGCTTCTTTATACTGATGATCTTATTTTAATGGCAAAAACAACACAAGATTTGAAGGAACACCTAAAATCCCTAGAGCTTTTATGTCATGAAGTGGGGATGTAGGTGAACACTAGCAAAACTAAGGTCATGATTTTTACCTCGAAGAGAAAGAAGGCTCATAGGGAATTTGTTTTTTACGGCAGCCCCTTACAGGTCGTTAATGAATACAAGTACCTTGGCCTTGATTTCCACAACAAATTCAGTTAGGAAACATGTAGAATAACGGAGGACGGAGAGCTCTATACTCTTTCCAAAATAGATGTAGAAGAGTTGAACTACGGGACTCGAAGACTAAGAAGACTCTTTTTGAGCTTCTAATTGTTCCGGTTGTACTTATGGATGTGGAGTATGGGGTAACAAAACCTCAACAAGAAAATGGAGGTAGATAGAAAGATTACAAAAGCATTTAATCACATACAGCCTCGAGATTAAATCAACAATTCCATACGATATTGTCCTGACAGAAGCTGAGGCTTTCCCCGTTGAAGCATCGGCTATGTTCTTGTTGTTAAGTTATCTAAAAAGATTAGATAACATGGAGATTCATCACTGGCCAAATATAGCAGCATGAGAGAAATTAGATAGCTGAAAGCGCTGTTGCAAACATCGTGATTTTTTGCGATGCCGATTAAATCGTCAGTCAATGGGTAAAAATCGCGAGGCCGCACAGCAGAGCGATTTTAAAGCTAAAATTTGATTTTTTATCCTCTCATTTTGTAGACAGAGGGCAGAGGTGAGAGCTAGGGAGGAGGAGAACTCATCTACAAGGGCAAGAGAGGAAAAAAGTGAAGGAATTGAGCATCACAAGAAAAGAAAAAAATCATATTTGGACCAAGTTTCTTCAGCAAGGTGTGGTTTTAAGGTATGGGCATCAAATTTGGCCCTGTATTTTTTGTTTTCTTATTATTTTTCCTTGGGTTTCTATCACCCATATATTTTCCATATTTGTTCTTGGATTTGAGTTTTTTTGTCATTTTTGTTGCATTTAGTGGAGAGGGCTTTTTTGGTCAAAAATGCAAGATCTTAATTGTTAGTTTTATTTGTTTAATTTCTTATTATGCCCTAGTTTTTTTCCATGATTTTTGCTTGGGTTTGAATGTGTTTTTTTTTGGCATTATTGTTGCATTGAGTTGAGGGTTTTTTTTGGTCAACAATTCAAAATGTTGTATGTAAATTTTAATTTCATTTGTTTAACTTGCAATTCTTCTTGTGCCATAGGTTCAAACTCCAAACTTCAATCTTACATTAAAACTCAAGACTGAACAAAGTTACAAACATGCCAAGGAAATTGGACCCTCTGTGGGAATTTGGTAAACCTATTGGAGGGCTTGACAAATCAAATTTGACTTGCAAGTTATGTGAGCATCATATGACAGGGGGGTGTACAGATTGATGTTCCACCTTACACAAATTCCTGAACATGAGAAAAGGCCTTGCACAAACACAAATCCAGAATCATCCGCAGAACCCTCAAATCATTGGAAGAAATAGAGACAACCAAAGTGACCAAGGCAGCTCTGAAGAGTCAAATGGCAGGGGGTGGAGTGGTAGGATTAGGAGGTGACCATGAGAGTGGTACTAGTTCTTCTTTAGCATCAACATCTATACTTAACCCCATAGTTGCCTCATCATTTTTTGTTCCTAGAACCACACCTGGAGCACAACCATCTATCACGTCAGATCTTAAAAAAAGGGAGAAGGAAGAAACTGACATGTTGTTGGGCAGGTGTCTTTTTTGTAGTGATATTTCTTTCAACATTGCCAGGAACAATCCATTTTTCCAGCTTGTGATTGATGTTATTGTTATTGTTGGCCCGAGGTACAAAGTCCCTTCATATGATGACTTTAGAGGGTGCATTCTTCAAAATGAAAAGGTTGATTTGCACTAAGAGATTGGAGGAGTTTAGGGGCTCATGGGCACGCATAGGATGCACTATCATGTCAGATGGTTGGACCGGTCAAAAGGGTAGAACCCTTATGTTAATTGTCCCAAGGGGACAATGTTTATGAAATCTATTGATGCACATGCACAAATCAAAGATGCACGGTTATTATGTGATTTGTTGGACGTGTTCATTCAGGAGGTGGGTCCACAACATGTTGTCCAAGTCATAACGGACAATGCTGCAAATTATTTTATTACTGGCAAAATTTTTATTGAGGGGTATCCCAAATTATTTTGGACACCTTGTGCTACACACTACATTGATTTGATGTTGGAGGACATAGGAAAAATTCCTTTTGTTAAGAATATTGTTGAATCATCAAAAAGCATTACAAAATTTATATATAATCATGCATATGTGCCTAATTTGATGAATATTTACCAACAAGGAGTTCGTGCGCCCTACCATTACACAGTTTGCCACTAGCTTCATATCTCTTCAATCCCTCCTGAATTCTATGTGCGATGTGAAGAGAATGTTTCTTTCAGAGGAGTGGCGTGCTTTGCCATATAGCCGCAAACCAGAGGGAGAGGCCATATGCAGGTTAGTTTAATACCAGGAAAGCTTCTGGGCAAGAGTGCAGGAGGTGTGTAGCATTATTGAACCTTTGATAAAGGTTCTTTGATTAGTTGATGGAGACAAGCCCACAATGGGCTACTTGTATGAGGCCATGGATAGGGCCAAAGAATCCATTCGCAGTTACTATGATGATAAGGGGGATGAGGGGTTTCAGAGACAACAACTCATATGGGAAGTGATTGATGAGCAATGGAACAATACACTCCATCGTCCCATTCATGCTGCAGGGATCTACCTGAAATTTGAACCCAGCATTTTCTTACTCCTGTGGCTTCTTATTTGATCCTAAGATCATGGATGGATTCTTCACTTGTGTTCAGAAAATGGTGTCATCTCCAGAAAAACATCCATAAATCTCCAAAGAAATGGAAATATAGATGATGGCAAGTGGAACATTTAGCTTTGACATGGCTATTGTGGATAGAAAGACTAAAATGCCAGGTAAGCTTTAGTTTGTTTCAAATTTCATTCTCTTTATAATTTGCTTCCACTCTCAAATTTCAAATTTTTTCTTATGTTTATCTTATTTGTTGTAGACGCGTGGTGGAGAAGCTATGGTGGTAAAGTACCCAATCTCCAAAGGCTTGCCATTCAAGTGCTCAACCAAACATGTAGCTTTTCTGGATGCGAGGGCAACTGGAGTGTATTTGAAAAAATACACACCGAGAAGCGCAATAGGTTAAAAATATTCCAATTAATTTTTTGAATTCATTAAATAATCATTATTTATGATTTATTAATTTATGGCCCTTGTACAGACTGGAGTCCCATCGACTTAATGACATGGTCTACGTCTAATACAATCTTCGATTATGGGTGAGGCAACTTGAGAAGACACTTGATGTCCAGGCCATCTCATTGGATGGGATTGACACCACTGTTGCATGGAGGGTTGAGGCCGAGAGGCCTATCATGGAGTTAGCCCCTGACTGGTTAGAGGAGGAGGTAGTGGAGGGGGTAGCAACTGCAGAGGAGGAGGAGGTAGTGGAGGGGGTAGCAGCCGCAGAGGACGAGGAGGTGACACCACCTACCATGGTCACCCGTAGAGGACGTGGTCTACCTTCTATAGCTCCTAGTTCTTCAGCTTCTAGAGCACATCAAAGTCCATTACCAGTGCCAGCCCCAGCGCTTTCTTCATCTAGAGAGAACATTGTTATAATTTCTCGCAAGAGGAGCAGAGGAAATCAGTAGTATTAGTTATTTGGTTCATTTCATTGTATATGACATTATGACTCATGATATGAGATACATTATCGTATGTTTTGTTGATATTTTGAGGTTGAGTCGAGACTCAGGACTAACTATTCAAGACATGATTCATTGTTACATGTCATGTAGCACTAGACATGATATTACACATCTTATATCTTAGTTCTCTTTTCATATTTATGTGTCAATGCATTTATTTTATGTTGTGGATGCTTTAGATTTTTTTTTTAAATGATTTTTTGTATTTACTGATTTTTTCCAATTTTTGCCGATTTTTTCCGATTTTTGCTGATTTTATCCTAATTTTTTCCGATTTTGGACCCTCATCGATTTAATCCCGATCGCGATGTTCGCAACATTGGATGAAAGAGCATGTGGATGAAACAAAACATCAAATGGATGAATAAGTGGGGTATTAGCATAAGTAAATGTCCAAATAACAAAGGAGAAATAAAAAGGTATGTGTAAGGAAAATTCAAAGAGAACATGTCGAAAGGGCTGCTTGAGAGAAAAAAGGAATACTATATCAAGCATTTCAATCCTACATATGACCATACACAAAAGTCCTACATAGGAATGGAAACAAAATGGAAAGAGAAAATGTGAATCGCTCAGATAAAAACTAGTTCGCATCAAACCGAAAGATGGACGATACCCAAAGAGGAGTGGGCAGACAGTAGGTGTAGCTACTGCACTCAAGAAGTGGTAGAGACAAAAAGGCACTACATCATAGAATGTTCAGCTTCCAAGGATATCTGGCTCAATTATATTAAGACACTAAAAGTGAACAACTTGAGTAATTTGTTTGAAGAAAAAAAGATAATAAGAATTACAGACTTCCTGGTCAAGATACACAGTAGAAGATCCAAGATGCAAAAAGAAAATAAAATTTAGGCACGATGTTTTGGGATGTGCAGGCTTTTCTTCGTTGGCTACCTGTTTGTCTATGTCTGGGTCTCATAGGTTTTTTGGCCTCATGGGCGCGATTAAAACATTTCATTTATTCATTCATTCATTCTCCCCTGAGACTTGGTGCCATTTTGACAAGAGATCCAAAAACTACCCAAGCTGTCGAATATTGTCCCTTTGGTTGACTTCAATGACTATTCTTTCAAGAAAAGCTTTGATACCATGTTCATTTTTCTAGAAGAGTGTACAGTAGATACAATTTTCTACTAGGTAATTACTTTCTAATGATTTTTAACCAGTACTTATGCCATTGCTATCATAGAATACACTTTAGAAAATTTCAACAATAAATACAGCGGAAAGAGTAAAGATCACAGAAAGACAGTCATGCACAATAAAGACAATAATTTTTACCCTGGGAAACCCAACCTTGGGAGAAAACAAACAACTTTTCTTTCGGAGAAATTATTCTTTAGCAAGGTTAACAAATCAATAATTTGTCTAGAAATTTGTGACAACAATCCAATACCAAATACCGGTCAAACCTAGTCAAATCATTTGCTAGTCAACACTAGTTAAAGTTGTTAAACCAATCAAAACAACCAAAAATCAGCCCTAGTCAAACTGTTCTCTGTGGTCAACCCACACATGCGGCCCTGTAGCTAGTTAGACTTAGGTCAAATCCGCATGTGCGGACTGCAATCAAACCCTCAGTCAACTTTGTATGTTCTGTGATTAAATCAGAGGTCAAACAGCTTGGTCAACGCAATTCAAACTCAGTCAAACATATATCAAATCAGCTCGATCCACATTTGGTTAACTTCAATCAAACTATACTCCACACCTGAAATTATCCAAGAGATAAGAGAATGATGAAGAGAGAGAAGAGAACTTGCTCTTACATGGTGGAGAAAATGAGATGTTACATCATATATTTGTACTTGTCAAATGGGGAAAAATAACACAAGGGACACGTCCCTTCACCTTCCTAGGCTGACTTGTCACTCCAAAAATAATTTTATTTTAATTTTTCTAGATCGACTTGGAGACCCCTTTTGCCATGGAAGAATACCTCTCGATGCTACAAAAAATCGACATCAAAAAGGGGCATCAGCAGAAACTAAAGACTTAATCGTACTTGATAAGTTTATAGCAGTAAAAATACTGACTTGACAAAGAAAAAAAATTGGTATCACAAAGATGTACAGACTAAATGTGCTACTTCATCTTATAGTGGAGCTATTTGAACATAATAATTTACATTTAGATACAATCATATAAAGGAAGGGACTTCTACTAGAAAAAAAGGTACCATACCAACCCTCAAATTCAGCACTATACTTCAATGGAAAACAATGACTTCCATTTATATCAAAAGATACAAATAGCAATACAATGTGTTGCAAGAATGCATATATGATATACTGGAAATGTAAAATGTATGAGATATAATTCAAAGTAGTCAATTTGATACAATGAGGAAGGATATCCTTTATTTCGTTCATTAGGTAGTTGTGTGGTACCTAATTACCAATTTCATTAACTAATTACAATGTATCACTAATGAGGGAGGTGAAGCGGGTGGCAGAGGAACGAAGAAACCCTAGCTTAGGTTTGCAATCCAACACCTTCATTGTTGATTTTTCTTTAAGCGTTCCTTCCTCCTCCTCTGTTGATAGGCTGTCATTTTGCTTTTCCCGTTTCCGCAGTGGATTTTTTGCATGGAGTGGGGGCGAGGAGGCTCGAACCCTAACCGCCCTGCCCAATGTTCCAAGCTTCACAAAAAAAATTGGACCCGGTTTTATGGGTCTTCTTCATTGGGCGTCATTGTTTTACGTGCAAGATTTTCATCAAGTGATATGGATGATGATTTGGTTAGACATGGGGTCTTCTTGCAACCTTCTTTTCCTCATTGCTCCTATCTTGCGCTATTGTCGTTGAAGTAAGGTGTTGGCTTCTCTTTCTGAGGCCCTATGGCCTCTTATTTCCTGTCGTCAGTGGTGTTTTGTTGGGCTCACATGGGGTCTTCTCGCAACCTTCTTTTCCTCATTGCTCCTATCTTGTGCTATTGTCGTCAAAGTTAGGTGTTGGCTTCTCTTTCTGAGGCCCTGTGGCCTCTTATTTCCTGTCGTCGGTGGTGTTTTGTTGGGACAAGTTGTTGTTCCTCTTCCTAGCTGCACTCTTTTGTCCCTCACAAGCTCCTCTACAATTATTGTGACCATCCCTTGGGCTTTGTGGCACTTTCGAATTTTTTTGTTTCTTTCAAGTGTCTTCCTTTTGATGTTGGCGATTGGGTTCGCCAATACTCCTTGGAAGTTGTCGTTTTTGTTTTGATGCCTTGTCGCCTTCGGTGTTTTAGTTGGGTTTATTCATTAGCCCTCTGGTTTGTTGGGTTCACTAACATATTTGTGTATGTAATGCTTGCCTATTATGAGCTTCTTGGGTTCATTTTAACGGGAATTTTTCAGTGGGCCTCCGTGTCCTTTTTATTGACATTTGTATCAAACATTTCTTGGCTCGGGATTGCATACACACTGTTAAAATTGGCAACTAGGGCCAAACTCCATGTGGGCCATATTATTTATGGCAGCTGATATTTTTCTTGGATCCCTCTCATCAAGAGGTGTAGGATTGATCTAAAGATCATCCAATTCTGATAAGTATTCATGGAGATGAATTTTTTTGCGTTATAAGACAATTCATCAAGGTCAGCTAGCAATCAAATAAACCCCACATGTGCTCAACGTTTTAATATAAAAGGAGAAGACTTAAGAGTCATTTCACACACACACTTCACTCTTGATTTCTCTCCACTTGTTCTAGGTTTTAGTGTGAGAGAAATCTATGAGGAAGTAGCCCTACGAAGCAGTAGGGAAGGAGGCCTACACGCTGCCCTCTACAAGCCTTAGACGCAATCCTAGATGATCTGCACAGTCGTAAGGAGGATGTCCTAACGCTGTCCTAACCTAGAGGACACAGTCATGAAGAGATGCCCTATCCCCCACGCTGTCTCAAGGGTAACCTAACCACAGTCAAGAAAAGGATATGCGCTGCCCAAATAGATCCTAGCCGCAGCCAAGTCATGGGTCTTTTGGAGAACCGAGTTGCTATTAGGAGGGCCAAGGAGCTGGGCTAAAAGGCCGCAATACAAGGTCTACTTCAACAAAGGAGAGGGGACGTTAAGGTCACCCTTGTGACTGTTTGAAGAGGCAGCAAGGTCTGTGTGAAGGGATGATTAAACCGCAGGCCTGTAAGTATTGTTTTGATGGTCAAAATAGCCCTATACATGGAGCTATAGGTGTCTCCCCAAATGGCAAGGTCACTTACCTTGTAAAGAAAGGGAGGCCGCATAATTCAAGGTGAGTTATGGCATTATTATTGGGCTGTTGTAGGTTACAGAAGGATGCGCTAACCAGTGACCGAACTTTGTCCATGAACAGAAGTACAAAGGTATGTATGTTCTCCATTAATGACTTGTGTTGGGTCCATGATTTTGGATCAGTTTGGATGGGATGTGCTTGCAACCTGTAGAAACCAAAGTGTAGGGGCAGACTTGGTGGTTAGATGCCCTAACCAGTGACAACATCTACAGTGATTTATTAGACACTTGGAGAATTTGTTAGCAGCCATGTGGAGGGGTTTGTTAGGGGTTGGATACTGCCACATAGGAGCAGCAATGTCACTAACAATGGGACAGCAGTGCTAATAGTATGATGGCATGATGTAATGGGATAGCAGCAAGCATGGTGCTGCAAACTCATTAGGACAGCAGCAAGGTACAGCATGCCAAATAGGACAGCTAGGCAACTGTGCTTAGTACAGCATGGTAAATGGGACAGCTAGGCAATGGTGCTTGGTGCAGCAAGCTAATGGGACAGCAAGGCCGTGGTGTTTGTTGAAGCATAGCAAATGGGGCAGCAGTATGCCAAACATGGAATGGCAATGTCACTAACAATGCGACAGCAATAACGGCACATGGAACAGTTGTGGTAGCATGGTGCAACAATGGCACATGGGACAACAGTGGCAGCATAAGGTGCAGCAGTATGATGTGTGCAGCATGGTCATGAGGTCCAGCACAGTGATGATGGTTGCAACATGGTGCAGCACGGTGAGGTGCAGCATGATGACGAGATGCAGCACAATGATAGGTGAAGGAGTCACATTGGAGAATCAGTTGAAGCAACATGTCTTCAACTGAGTTCAGCCATCTCATGTATTATCTTCTTAGAGATGATCTATGCTCTTATTTAGATAATTCAAAGTTTTGACTTCTGTTGTAAATGTACTATCTCTCTCTCTCTGCTGAACTATTGAAGAACATATAAGAACAATTGATCAAGGGTTTCCCCACATTGGGGTTTGTCCCTAGCTCGCGCCACATTTTGTGTCCTCTTGTCTTGGCTTGTCTTTTGCGATCTATGTCTATGTTCTATCTGCAATTTACTTTAACGCTGATGTGATTGTTAATCTGGAAAAGATATTGAGCTAACTGTAAAAATTGAAATAAATTGCTCTAAGCATAGAACATACTTAAAATTAACATGGTATCAGAGTTGAGGTGAAAACAAAGCCCAAACAAGAGTGAAAGAGCAATCACCGAAGATAGTTGGGAAAAGACAAAAGGAAGCAAAGTGAAACGACCCAACTAAAACAGTGAAATGACCCAGCTAAAACAGTATATTTTTTTTTTCTATTATATACAGCAATTACAACCGGAAAACAAACACATTGAGATTTCAATTCAATCAACACACACATTACTGAAGCTCATTTCAGGAACATATCAAAACTTTTACATACCTTTAATCTAAGATCAAGTAGTAACGAAATACACATGTATCGTACACCGGAAGGCGAGACTCTGCTTGCTCTGCTGTCGCTGGTATCCCCTGGTTGCCGGTCACTTCTGCGAGTGTATGATGACGCACTTGATCCGAGACAAGACCCATTGGTTTACCTCCCAGCCTACTCCTTGGGTACTCTTCTTCCCCGCGGACCCCCGAGCTGCAATGGGGTTGTACCATGGAGGAAGAATCTAACAGGCAGAGGAGAGCAGCCTTAGCTCAAGAGTCCCCTCTCTAAAAGAAATCCTCTACCTCACCAAACTCACTATAGCTTCGTAGTCACTGCTTTGACATCATATCATCCATCCCCTAATAGGGTTCCCAAAAAGTCCCCTCTTCCATGGCTTGCCCCTTCTTTTATAAGAGTCTTCATAGATGACACTTGGCATGTCATGCAAATAATATTTTTTTTATTTATTTAATAGCTTGATTATTCACCTACCCATGTGTCACTCTCTCATCTAGGGTCACCCAAAATTATTTACTTAACTTTTTATTTAAAACTAATATTTTCCTCACCTCACAAGATTCCTATTTCTTCTCCTAGTTGTCTCTTTATTCCCCCTTTATTCCTTAATTTGTGTTTATTACTTGGAGTCAATTAATGAGTCAAGATTTTTGTCCCCAATCTACTTCCTAAATTAACTCAAGTTATCTCTTAGAGGGATATTCTTATGTTGGTTGATGCCACATGAAGCTTCTCTACAATTCTTTTAAATTTAATTTATTTTTCTTATTTTAATTCACCTTCCCCTTTTCTTAATTAATTTTAATTGGTTAAGGATTAATCTTTATCCTTAAAATATGCTTGTCTTTCCCTTTTTACCTAATACACCTCCTAATCTACCTAGCATTTTCCAACATGGGGAGGGTAGAATTTTTAAGGTACTCTATTCATTTTTTTCCTATGATCCTCCTTATTCCAAGTTTTATTTTTGATTTAATTTCCTTGGTTTCTAATCATCATTTTCCCTTGGTGTAACTTTACCTAGTTTTCCTTCCTTACTTATTTTTATTTATTATTATTTATTTTTTTATGATTCCAAGGGTGCCGAGTTTGGTTGTGCCCTTCAAGAACTTCCCTAGAAGTTCCAAGGGTGCCACATCTAACAGTTTAATTGTGATGCCAAGGGTGCCAAGCTGGTCGTGCCTGTTGACCCTGCCGCCCGCACCTACCTACACAGTCAGCGAGAAAAGCCTTCAACCCCACAAGGTGTGGTTGGTGGCAGGGA